>JAUZSU010030873.1:0-10420 GCA_034780255.1 Parotocinclus maculicauda | reverse complement strand
TGTACATGTATGTGTATGTATATATATATATATATACACAAATACACGTACGATATAAACACACATATATATATATATATATATATATATACACATATACATACATACATATAAAATATATATATTGCTGTCTGTAACAGTGCATGAGCTGTTAGAAGAATACAGTGACAGAGTGCTGTGTGCTGAAGCGATTCGTGCTTAAGCAAACTGCAAAGCGAAAACAAAGACACATGAGAGCACAGTGTTAATCCAAATGGAAGCCACAATTAACTTAGGGTTTACTGAATAAAACTGTGTCACTAGGATGAATTAATTAACCTTCTAAGACCATAGTATAACCCTATCTATCCTCACATCACCAAGATTGTTAGCCTGTCCTCCACTATAAAAATACAAAGCTAATGAGGAGAAGCTTAACCGAAGGTAGTGTGCATTCTGAGTTAAATAGAGAAGCAGAGTAACAACTACTGTAACAATACAGTACAGGCAGAGTCACTGGATAGGCAGTGTAGGATTGTGTAGGAATTAGTCAATTGTTTTATCAGCCAAGCCTAGTATGTACCGTAGCTGGTGAACTAGTATTGCAGTCTAGATGGTTGACCAGCATACCTATGTCCAAATCACAACATTTTCTGGTCTTTGCTATTTTTAGCAAGTTAAGGATACCATTGGCAGTATCCCAATATGTGATTTTCAATGGAGCCTTATTACTATTGAGCTACATCAACACAAGGCATCAGGCTGACATAAAATGAATTTGCTACCATCCTAACCTGGCCACCCACCTACAAGACAGATTTCCTCACACGTTCCCCAGAAGTGTATTCTTGTTACTAAATCACATGCTGTTCCACAGGACTAGATGAGATAGTTTAAATCAATATTAATGTACAGAGTGATGTGAGTTCATCGATTTTCTTCGAAGTTCTACCTTTCAAAAAATAAACAATTACAAAAAGAAAAAGAAGGATGTCCATGCAGCACAGCGATCATCCCACAGTCTCTGGTCTATTAATAAAACTTCCACTCTACATAACATCAATCCTGTCATTTGTAAGTCTTGGCTTCCAGGTTACATTATTATAAGGTTATTTTGTATCACTAAGCCAGCATCCCTCATAAAAACAGCATGTGTGTATGTTGGATGCTGGAATGCTGGTCAACCCGGAAGACAATGCAAGGTCCATGCTGGTTCAAAGTATACTGCTCACAAAAATAGGAGATATTTCAAATTGCCATCCATCTGAAAGGTCGACTTTCATTTCAAAATACTTTACTGCTCACCATAATTGTACAGATGAGTTACCATAGGTTTTCGGTCAGATCCAACCATTCTGAACATTTTCTGTTGACCTTCCACTCACAGGAGGTGCTACCTTATTGCACAATTCCAGAGTAAACTCTATTCTGTGTGAAAATCCCAGGAGATCAACAGTTAGAAATACTTAAACCAGCCCATCCAGCACCAATGCCCATACAATAGTCAAAATCACTTAGATCACATTTTATCTCCATACAGATGGTTGAACCTGCTGGCCTGTATCTGTGTAATTTTATACACTGCACTACTGCTACACAATTGGCCGATTAGGTAATTGCATAATTGTGTAGGTGTACAGGTGTTCCTACTAAAGGGCTCTGCCAATGTGTGCTGGTCTTTGCTGTGATTTTTTAGCAGGGATCAGCTGGCATTCATTTACTTTACATTTACATCACAATGGCAAAGCAAGGCAAGGTTTAGCTCTATTGCATTCACTCCTGGAATTCATATCATACTGTTCATACAGAAAGTCATTAATCAAAATTGTCCCACTCAACTCCACAATGATAGGGAAGTGCATCTCATGCAGCTTTGGAACTAAAGATGACTCAGCTGAAAGCAAGGATAGCATAAAAACACATTCTCAGGGCTTCTACAATTCTAGGTAATGAATGGTAAATATGCTACAGAATATAGATGAGAACTGAAAAAAAATGTCCTTAGTCAACTGATTACAGCTGTGTTACATATTAGGATCCAAACACACAAACTTATGATGCATCCAGTCATGTATCAGCTTATTGTTGAGATTATGCCAATTATATTATATAACATCAGTCAAAAGTGGAGAAAAAGTTAACAGCTTATGGTCCTTCAAGTAAAGGTCATGCGTGATGCAAAATGTCTGTAGTGTGCATCACAGCTGCCGCCTGTATTCTCCAAAGCTTTATGGAGAGACTCTGCTTGTAAACGTAAAAAATTAAATACAAATACAAGTGTGGAGCCGGTTAGGTTTCTCTTGGTGCATTCTTGTTCAAGGCATACCTCAAACGATTAGGCATATTGTGCTCCCTAAATTCTATCCCCTCTCCACATTGTAAAAGTCACAGGACCAGTCTGACCTGCCCTCCCAGAAAAAAGCATGTACTGTGAGATTTCATAATAAAATTATAAATTGCTTGACAGTTTTATTGCAAACTTTCACAGTTTGATCATAAAGTTCAGAGTTCTACTATGATTTTTTTAATGGTAATTTGGCCACTTCATGGTTCCACTGTCAAAATTCATAGTACACTTGTAGCCTTGGTTGATTATGAACTGACCATAAATTAGTTCTTATTTCAACTATGGATTTCTGATGGTAATTTTGCCACTTTATGGTTCTATTGTCAAATTTTTTACTGGGCTCACATTTATTTATATAAAATAAAATTACAAAATGAATTAATTCAATATATGGTGGCACTATTATAGAGCATTTTGTTTACAGTTTCAAAAAACGGTTTCCAGTCATTTCATTTAATTGCAGGGAACTACATTTTCAGTATTAAAACATATAAAAGAAAATGTGGATTGTTTTGCATTGTTTGCACTTCAGAAATAAAAGAAATGTCTTTTTTTTTATTTTTACATGTCGACATGTAAACACGATGATTGTGATAAATTCGTGAACTCTTGAAGCATCGTGATCATGAATGGATTTGTGAGCAGAGTGCATATTTACACCCCTACTTATATGTGATGCCCAACCCTATTGGACAGGCACTGTTAGGACACGAACCTGGATCTCTACAATCCTGGGTTAGTGTATTAGATTGCTACAGCACTCAAGCACCTTTTTATCGACCTTTTGTGCCTCTGTTACTTCTTCCCATATGTATTCTACAGTCCCTAATTCATCTTTATTTGCCAGGATCTATAGTCAGGATGGAAGGACTGTGACCTTTTACTTTGTTCAACTAAGGAGCATATTAAACTATGAAAAACATAAGTATCGCTACCCTGTTATATGTGCCTAGTATGAATGTATAAAGATTATTACACATTATCATACATCATTAAAATAATTTTAGTGTGATTAAGAGTGCCTTGATCTAACACTGAATTTCAGGATCATCATTATTATTATTTTTACTATTATTATTATTATTATTATTATTATTATTAATAACAATGATAATTATATATAATTATTTATAATCTTTGTTTATATAGCATCTTTCATACAGCATTGGTTCAAAGTGCTTACAATACAGAAAATGGAAAAAATACAGTAAACCAATATAAAACAGTGAAAAAGATTAAAATGAATCAGTGAGTGAACAAATGCACTGTAAGTCAGCATACCACTGATGCAAGAATGCAGGTGTGGGGATAAACATTTACCTTGAAAGAATTCATTTCAACAAGAAAGGCTAATCTAATACTGGACCTTCCAAAACTAAAAAAGTGCAGGATAAATACCTAGCACCTACATCCCAAGCAAAATTAAAACATTATGGGAACAGCACCTAATAAAGTCTCCTACTGCATGAAAATCCTGAACGTGCCCCCAGTTTCAACCAATGCAGTCAGTGCTGGCCTAAAACCTGTACTCGCATTGACCTGGCTTTGATATATTTTCCAATTCATCCACTGATGTGTCGATACTCAGAGTAATAACATTAGTATCAAACCACAGGGAAGAGGAAATCATCCAGTTTAAATGATAAATGTTTTATTTTACTCGACATAAACAGCTTTTCGTCTCTGATCTAGAAGTGCAAACAGATTTATAGCGATAATGTAGTGGCTGTCCTTCTTCCACTTTGCCAAAGGCCAAATCTGAATGGTACTCACTTCTCCCCTTTTCCGCTTCACCTTGCACAGCTGCTTTTAAATGGCACAGAATGTGATTCTTTATCTCTCAATGTGGAGTGCAAAAGTAACACAACTGATGAACAACTTGCTGCATGACTGCCATACAGGAACAAGCTTGGGCACATAACAGATATCAGACCCTAGGCAACCCATTCCGTATATTTATAAGAAAACACGGACCATCACAGTAAATACAACCGTAAGAAATGAAGTCTATTTTGCTTCACATTAAGGGCTTAAAAATTTTATGGACCCTTGGCTTCGCCAGATAAATTTCTTATTGTTGCAGAATCAATGCACACAAGCATGTGGAATTACCTACAGAGGAGAACAGTGCAAAGGCCGTCCTCATCAAAGTCCTTAACATGAGGTCAGGAATCACTGTTCATCGAAAAAGCATAATATGAATCATGGACTATTCTATATGGGGCAACACCAAACTGACCAGTTCTTGGTCTATTAATATGGCTTATTACATATTCAATATTACACACGCACGCTCACACACAGGTCATTATGCAGCACAAGCACCAAAAAGTGCAATAATGAATAATTCAAATGTAAGCAGGAAGAGCTGACACAGTTAAAGAATGTCAGCATAGATGAACTCAAACATTTATACAAAAAAAAGACAGCAATAGTAACAGCAGGCTGCAAAGCACCAGTTTATTCAGACGCCCTTGGAAGGAGAATAAGCATTGTTTTACTGAACAATCCCTTTTATTGATCTCCCAGCACCAGCTTGATTACATGCTTAATGCTCACTTCACATCTATTTTTCCAAAAGGAGAAAGAATCTGTGAGACAAATAAATCATTTCATCAGCATTCAAACACAATATCACTGAATTCTAAGGAAAGATGGGTTTTCTGATAGAGGTGTACCAAAGAAATCAGCTAAAGCTCCAAAGGCATTGGATGTACCATGATCTGTGCAGACCTATATTGTAAATAAGCACTGTGATCCAGGTCAACCCATAATTACTTTGGCGCATTTATGGAAAGAACACATGCTGAACGCTGGCGGCTGGACTAGTAATACACCAGGTACAGAGTCCACTTTCTTTCTCTGCATACCACAGTTTGGGCAGAGCGCTGTGCAAATGACATCCATCCATTGCTTCAATTGCAACTATGAATGTGAAATGGAAAAATATAACGGCAAGAGATGTTTCACATAATATGCATCGTGAGTCACATATACGAGAAAACAGATCTACAGGATTCACAGAATAGCCTTTAGAGGGTACATTTAGCATTTATGAACCATAACTGAAATGTTAATCCTAAATACATTTTTATTTTTACTCGAATGAATTGCAATGCAGCTGCACATCTGCTAACACAAACAGAATTATGCACAAAGGGCGATTTTACAATATTTTACGGAACATACTGATACTCCCCATTTAACAATGGCCTGACTTGGAATATGTCGCTGTTACGACGAGAATCAAATATAAATTCAGCAGAAACCTTATTCTGAATTGTACATTTTCCCAGGCAAGTGATATGTAGTACGATACTCTCCTGAACTGATGAGAAAGTCGGCAGTGCGTGTCGTGGTTGTGCAAAAATAGTTTTTTTGTTTTACACTTTTAGTACATTAAGTGACAAGAGATATCAAACACAGGTAGTCCCCGATTTACAAGGGGGACACGTTCCGACAAAACAGTCGCATGTTCAATTTATCATAAACTGAGGATTTAATATATACTGTATGTATCAGAGTGTAGCCTATATGAAACAGGATTAAAAGACAACCCTAGCTTTTCCTTACTACATTTCGCAGCACTCATCACTCTCACCACATGACTCCCTACGTCACACACTGCTGGGTGTAGGACAGTATCGTGGTACATAGTGTACCTTAAACATGCTTACGCTTACACGCTAACACTTATAGTAAACTACATTTGGGTAAAGTCATTAACATAAATGTTATATTAAATTTATATTAATTTGATACATTTTTATATGAAGGTATTTAATATCATATGTAACTTATTGAATAATGCATTGAAAGTGATAAACGATCAACTACAGTTCCTAGTGCTCATCACTCCTGCCATGTGACTCAAACAGCTGGCTTCCTCATCAGCATGCAGGACAGTACCGTACCGTACCTCAATTCACAGATCTGCTTAAAAAAAATGCAGATTAATATGTCTCATGACTTTGCCCAACTATAGTTTAATATAAGTGTTTTAAGCATTTTTAATGTACGCTAAATACTACAATACTCCCTGCAGTCAGAAGTGTGTGATGTAAGGAGTCACATGGCAGGAGCGATGAGAGCTGGGAAATGTAGTGAGGATATGTCATTGTCACGGTCATGTTTTAAGATATGTTGAGATATACAGTATATACTAAAACCATAAATATCCGATAAATACAACTCACAATGGATTTGTCAGAATCTGGGACTATCTGTACCTACATTTTTATTGTACCATACTAAAAAGCCAGCCTAACATCATAGAGTATATTAGGTATGCTACACACCATTAATTCAGAGCAGTTGAAACCATTCATTCATAGATAACATCCACACATTCTTTACAGCCACAAATATCTCATGAATATAAACACTGTTGTCCAAATATGAGAAATGAGGCTTGAGCCTTGCCAGAGTCCAGAGGCTGTTCCCACTTAGATGATCAACTGATTTCCAATTTCAATACTTAAGAAATAATTCCACATCAACAACACAGTCAGCTGCACATATATATATATATACACATACTATATATATATGTACTGTTCTCTGGGTTATATCTTATATTATACTATATATATTATATAGACAAGGTACTAGGACTACACATTTACAGGAGCTTTATGACATCCCACTTTCTAAATCCATAGGTATTAATATGAAGTTAGTTCCCCACTGCAGTGTCCGCTCTTCTCTGGATGCTTTGTGCAAGATTTCAGAGTGTGTATGTGGGAAATTTTGCCCATTAATTCGACAAGAGGGCCTGGGTCACAGTCTTCGCTAATCCCAAATTTTTGTATGAGGTTGAGGTCAGGGGTCTGTTCAGGCCAGTCAAGTTCTTCTACACCAGACTCACTCATCCATGCCTTTATGGTGCTTGCTTTGTGCTTTGTGGGGTATTGTCATGTGAGAACAGAAAAGGGTCTTCCCTAAACCGCTCACACTTTTTGGAAGCATATAATTGTCGAAAATGTCTTGGCTTGTTGAGGGGGTTAGACCTAAGGGGGCAGTTGGCACAGTGAAGTCAAGTAGGTAAAACCAAATACACTGCCAAATAGATAGTTCCTTTAAAGACCCTTATACAATAATAGTCAAATACTGTTCATCCATTGTAATTTGTTTCAGAAAATGAAAATTTCCATAATTTTCAATGGGAAAATCCAATCTGTTTATCAATCCAATCCAATTAAAATTCCTTAAAAGACCAATCCAAATAAATTTGAATTGAATTGTTTCTTGTATGTTCAAAACATTGCCTACTTTTAGTGCCTTCAGTTCTATAGTGTTTCAGAAGGCTTTTGGACTGGACCTCCTACCTGCCAGAAATCTGCAAAGATGGCTAGCCTTTACCTCTCTAATGAAAGGGGTTTCCTTTCTCACATGTACCACTGCATGTGTATAGGCATGGGTAAAAAAAACTGTAAACTGCATTTACTACTTAAATTAATAACTGATGGTTTGTAGTTACTCAATCCACTTTCATACCTGCTTATTCCAGTTCATGGTTACGAAGCTGTAGCCAGCAGCACTGGGTGCTAGGCACGAACCAACCCTTGTAAGGAAACAGACCATAACAGGGACATGTGCACACACATTTACTCTCTCATTTACTGGCACACTTTAGACATGCCAGTTGACCTTACACATGACTTTAACCCCATTCCAAAGGAACCTCATGCAGACATGGTAAGATCATGCAAACACCACACAGATTGAGTTGGGCTGGCAATTGAACCAAAGACATCTTGAGCTATAAGGTGGCAGCACTGTGGTACTCTTCTGCCAGTGGATTGAGCTGAGCAGTAGTGCCAATGGACTAACCACTTTGTTTTTGTTTTTCCCTGTCAGTACATTATTCATTAAATTACATAATATGTTTAACACTTTATTATACCACGAGCTTTGTGATTGTGGTTAATGTACGCCTTTTAAGGTAGGCTACACCATTTCTTTCACAGTATATATAAAACTCAACGCTTAACAATGTATTCCACTTTGTTTTGTCAAAAGGTATTCCAATCATAAATCAGGAAGCTGGAGCATGTTTTGTCATGGTTTTATATCATCATGCCTTAGTTTTTCCGGAATGTGGGAAACAGCCTGTTACAAATTCTCTTGCCACCCAGACATATCGGGAACATTGCTTTTATTTAACTAATTGACTGTGGCTATGTCATTAATTGGAGGATTCTTTGAACTGTCTCTGTCCTTTATCCCACCTGTGCACTGAAGGCTCAAGAGTGATTTTAGCCCACAGTCTTTATTCTTCTTAATGACTTTTGTGACGTCTGTATTGTTGTTCCGTCTCCTGAGAGCACTAACTCTCTGCTTACACTGTCTGGCTACCATGGCTACACCTATATTCTCTAGATTATGTCCCTCTTAAACAAGGTGAAACATTATATTCATAACAATCCCTCATTATTCCAAATTTAATTTCTCAATGAAAATAACTGTGTTCCACAGCGTGAATGTGTGTTCTTTAAATATGCAATGTGCTTCTGAAAGCCACCTCTTGCAATAAGAATAAATAATGCATGTAAATGAGAAGCTTTACAATGTTAATTTCATATTAAATCATACAGAATAGCTCTTATCAGTATCAAATTAAGATTGAATGAGAAACATACCCACTTTTAAAAGAGAAAACAGAATTCCTTCAAATTCTTGTATTTCTAGTCTATCTTTATTAGTCTTCCCAGTCCTCATTACTAAGGCTTGAGGAGAATGCAGTATGCAAAAAGCAGTTGTGCTGTTTGTATCACATTCTGAAATACGCTGCTCACAAAAATTAGGTATAAACTTTCCCTAATTTTGTGAGCAGTATAGAAGTTGGCATATCGTTTAGCATATCACCGACCCTTTTTTGTATCACAGGCAGTTCCTTTCCCTACTTTTGATTCACTTGAATTGCCTTGCCTATGCGCTCCATAAATGCATTGTATCCCTTTGCACACTGAATAGGAAAGTACACTATATGGATGAAATATATATACAGTGAATCCGGAAAGTATTCACAGCGCTTCACTTTTTTCACATTTTGTTACGTTACAGCCTTATTCCAAATTTATTAAATTAATATCTTTCTCCAAAATTCTACACAAAATACCCATGCTTACAGCCTTTGGCAGCAACTACAGCATCAAGTCTTTTTGAATATGATGCCACAAGCTTGGCACACCTATCTTTAGGCAGTTTTGCCCATTCTTCTTTGCAGTACCTCTAAAGCTCCATCAGGTTGGATGGGAGACGTCTGTACACAGCCATTTTCAGATCTCTCCAGAGATGTTCAATCGGATTCCAGGACATTTACAGAGTGATCCTGAAGCCACTCTTTTGAGATCTTGGCTGTGTGCTAACTGTTTCAAATATTTTAAATAGTTTAGCCACACTATTCCAATTGTGTTGATATTTTGCTTAATACTTTATTCAGTATATCTCCAATGATTAGTATACCCACAGGCCTCTGTCTAAGAAACAATGAGCTTGTTTCAACAGTGTGTGTGTGTGTGTGTGTGTGTGTGGTAGAGGTGTGAGAGCTATATACACGGTTTCCCCTGTGGTGAATTAGGTCATCAAGCAGTGGGCTGTATGAACAGGAAAAATGTCCAATCTAGTTGGTACTGGCTAACAAGATATAGCTCGCTGTAAATGGGGAGACACAAGCATGGCTGGGAGACACTCACTTAATGTCAGCGTAACACTATCTCAGATATAACGCTTGATACACAGTGAACGACTGAGCCAATTAGTACTCTGTTTGACATAGATGCTCCAGAGAGAAGACTACATACAGTGCATCCGGAAAGTATTCACAGTATGCACTTTTTCCACATTTTGTTAAGTTACAGCCTTATTCCAAATTTATTAAATTAATATCTTTCCCCAAAATTCCACACAAAATATCCCATTATGACCATGTGAAAAAAGCTTTCTTGAGAGTTTTGAAAATGTAAAATTAAAATTAAAATTAAAAAACAAAGAAATTATATTTACATAAGTATTTACAGCCTTTGTTTAATACTTTGTAGAACCACCTTTGGCAGCAACTACAGCCTCAAGTCTTTTTGAATATGATGCCAC
>JAUZSU010030862.1:0-10421 GCA_034780255.1 Parotocinclus maculicauda | reverse complement strand
AAATTAATTTCATGTTCTGTTCCCTCATTTAAGAAAATTCTGACATCAATTAGTTCCCATTAGTTACCTATATTACTACAATATACACACACAGACACGCATGCACGGCTATCACAGACCCTGCTATTCTGCACTTATTAACTGTATTAACTGCACCTGTTTGAACTCATTACCTGTATAAAAGACACCTGTCCACACACTCAATCAATCGCACTCCAAACTCCCCACCACGCCAAAGACTGACAAATTACTGTCATTACAGAAAAACAAGGTTGCAGAAAGGTAACACAAAACAGTGGTTTACTCCTTTATTAGCTCTACATTTGGACTATTGAATGATCCAGTGATGTTTAGATAAGCTTCAGTTTGTACAGAATGCAGCACGTCAATCAGATAATACAGATTTATAATCAGTCCCCAAGGTTATGCCAGGAAAAAAGAAAACCATCACAAGGCCCAGTGCTTTTTCCTCCAGCACTTCAGCACGTTCCAGATATGGAATAGCTTTCCTACAAGTGTTCAATTTGTTGTCTGCTGTTAGCCAGAGGTGATGCGTTCCTCATTTCAGCTGAGTTCTCCTAATTTAAAGGAGTCCTAATTGATGTCACTTATTTTTTCCTGCCACTGTAGCTTGACAATGTGCAGGACAGAAAGTGATTTATAAATAAACTTCCAACATCAACCATCACCTTCTCTGTTTTTCAAGATAAGAGTGTGAGGGGAACAAAAAAGTGTTTCCCTCTTTACACTAATGACTTCCCATGCCTTAAGTAAGACTCCCCTTCCGATAACTTACTCAATAGCTTTACAGGAACATTGCCTGAGTGCTGAATGTGTAATTGCACAGTGAGCCAAAACTGTAGTTCTTGGTTCCATGGAATTTTGAAAGTCTTTGTTTATGATATACAGCAATAAAATTAAGAATTGGATACTAACGAAACCCAGTGGGTGCCATTAAATCTAATACGAGATGATAAAAATGTGTTTTAAGTTGCATAATTCAGATGATGGCTACAAAAATCATAGCTGTAATAAGGCTCATTCTTCTAATATTACACTTGGAAATTTGCATAAGATGTCAGCATTTGTGGGTCACCAAGTCTTCGAGTTTACATTTAGACACCACCTATAGGTCAACAAACATTGCGGAAGGTCTAAAAATTTAACTGCCTTAAGTTTGCTAGTTGCTGTTGGAGCACTTTAAACGAATCTAATAATTTTTTGCAATTGTCCAGGAGGGGTATTTCTGTAAAATGGATAGTTCTCCATAGTTCTAAAATCTACACTGTTAAATATGCTGAAGGATCTGTGATCTGAGCTGTTTTCCTCCAAAGTCCATGTGAATCTTGCTTGAGTACATGACAGACAAAACTTTGTGAAGTACCGGGAGATTTTACAAGTGGGTACAAGTGGGTCATGGGGTCACGTATGAATACATGAACAAATGGTTCAGGAGAGGACGCCTCTCCATGACCTAGGATACTGTAGGATTTAGAGACACTGAATTGTGGAGTGTCTCAAATGTTTAAATCAATATTCATCAATCACATCATGGATTATAACACAAGACTCAGCGTTGTTAAGTTGGAAAACATTGATACTGTTTGGTTTGTATAGCACAGCCATGTGAAATCTATCAATGACCTTGCCATGTGTGAGTATAGTCAATCAACCACAATTACTGATCATATGGTCAGGAACTTTTCATGATAAAGGGCTTGAGGATGATTAACATATTCTGCCTTACAAAAACGCATATAGTCTGTACAGCTGCACCATCAAGGTAAGACAGAAAGTGAAAGTGGCTATTAAAACCCATTGCTTAAAAATCAACAACACTGCAGACTCTAATTCCCTTGCACCAGAAACACACTACTAAGTCACTTCCATGTTAGTGTCACTGTTGTGCTGGGAATGCCCCTTCACCCAAATAATATGTGGTCAGTAGGGGTTCTATGCTAAGGAACTTTCCATTTATAGATAAGAAAGAGAAGGCTGAAACAACAGATGGGCTTCAGTTCATAACCACCCAGACAATATACTGTACACATACACATACACACACAGACACAGACACACACACACACACACACACACTACATAGACTAAAGTTTGTGGACACCCTTTCTAATTATTAAACTCTGCTATTTCAGCACCACTTACGTATAACACATTCATAATATAAATCATACATTTTTGGATACTCAGTAAACAAAAAGTGGCAGTACAATGTGTTACGAGATGTCGTGGTTTTTATTTAGTACCCAAGTATGCGGGATAAGCATATCCCACGACGTATAATAATAATGGGGAAATAATACAGAACCACCGAAAAGGGATGAAGAGCGGAGCGTAAGGCTCCCAACATAATAAAACCGAAAGGATAAAATGGCACGCCAAGGTTGCGTCCCGAATGGGAGCAACGCGCAACCTAGTCGCGAGAGGGCAAACGTGCATAAAGCACAGTTTTGGGACGTCTCTGGGGCGAGGCCCAGAGGTAGTCCAAACGGCAGGGAGCGAGCGTGAGCTCGAATGTGCATGCAATTAAATGAAAGCGGAAGTGGCCAAAGCGCAAAAAGGCAAGCATATAAGCTCAGGGCGCACTTGTAGCACTAGTGTGAATAACAAACAAAAGGCGCGAAGTGCAAGAACACGACAATAAACTGAAATACGCGAGGAGTGCGAACGAGAATAAATCGCGAGGAGCGCCGAAGCACCAGAGGGCGAGCGTGAGCTCAGAAACGAAGAAGCCAGACCGGGGCGTGTCCTATTCAGAATGAAGACCCGGCTGGAGTGAGGCTAGGTAGGCGCCGACGACTGAAAAGCGCTAACTCGAAACGTGAGTACGCGAGTGAGTACACGAGTACGGAACGAGAAAAACCCTCAAAGGGCCCCAACGAACTAAATACCTCGGGGGTTACCCGCCCGTACCAGTCCATTGGCACTAAAAGCCCCCGGAGCTTTACCACTATCTCTAGGGAACGCGGAATGGCGCAAGGGCGCCGATGGTCAGACACGCGAACCGAACGGCGATGGAATCCCGTTGAAATAATGATGACCTGGCCCCGAACAGCGCTAAAACCACACCTTTATAGGACGTGAAGCAGCTGTTTGGAATTAGGACATAATTAAGATAATGGATATAACGCTACCCCGCCGATGGCTCTGTAATGGCGACCGGCGAGGACGGCCGAATGCACCGGGGGAAGGTAGGAACCCTAACATACAGGATGTCAGGCTCTCAGGCCATTGTCATGTAGCCTGGTTCTGATTGTTTGGTCAAAAATATTTACACGTAGACCTGCTGTAGGTAATTTTGTAGGGCTCTGACAGTACTCATCCTGTTACAGCTTGCACAAAGGTCAGTGAGACCCTTTTACGACCTTGTCCAGCTCTTCTAGAATCTCCCCCATACTCTTAGATCATGTGCCTTCTTGCAGGAGTTGGACTACCTGTACCACTTTAGGGTCAAGGTACTGCACTACTTGTACTACTATACTAGTGACACTGACTTTAGCCAACAGCAAAAACTAGTGAAATATTTCCCAGAACAGATGAGGAGGGACAAAATGTCACACAGCTTAACTAACCAGATCAATATCACAGAAGTTTAATTTGGTGGACACTATACTCTGATTAAAAAGTGTTTTTATAATTTGTTTAGTAGAGTACTTTGTTTTTAATGTGAGCGGTAAACACATTTGACTTCTATAATTCTAAACTAAATACATGAAATACATGCAGTTGTATACATCCATCCCCTATATATCTCGTGTCAAAGTAATAGAAGTGAAAATGTCCCATTTCATATAGGGGTCAAACAGGCCAGGGCACAGATGTATGGTCAAATAAACTTACTATTGTTTTTGCCGATATAGTACCTGCAGTACATGGTTTTCTGTTTGCTCCTATAAAAGCTTCTACTCTTTTGGTGAGGCTTTCAATAAGATATCAAAACATAATTGTATGAATTCACTTCCATTCAGACACGAGAGTGTTAGTGAATAGGGAATGTCTTTAACATCAACCTCATTTACACAAAGAAGTATCTTCCCTATATTTATGGACTGGCAGTATGACCTATAAATAGGATTTTCAAAATGTTCAGACATTTTCACCATACACAATATATCTTGACATTTTGAAGACTAGACTCAACTTTTCATATGTGCTTAGACTAACCTTTTGATGAATACAGTGACTCCAGTAAAATGATTCTAGTAGTCCCTGCAACATTTATTGACATTAAAACATTCTTGTTTATACAATCCCTAATGAGAGACATTGACCACAATATGAGAGCTGCTGACCTGTCTACATGCCTTGTCTTTCATGCTTACTGCTTTTAACAAAGCATGAAATAACTTGAATTTATACTGTATGCAATTAAATAAAAGTAAAAGTAAATGGCTGAATTTTATTAGAATTTTCCAAACTGTCTCAATTTTTTCTGAGGTTGTTTTAGTGTTTTGTACAGTAATAATTTAAAATCTGCGTAGAATGGAGTAAAGCTGGAACTCACAACCAAGTCAAATAAAAAACCCATCAAACCATTTAATAATTTAATTTAATCTGTTGATGACTACCAAGAAAACCCATTCACCAGCACTCTCCTCCCTCCAATGCAGATATTTTAAAATTCAGTCAGTTAACACTTTATGATTGACTATAGACTCCCACTAAAGCAGAAACCTCTCTGTGACCACAGCAACATGCTGGTACAAATAGGGAGAGACTAAATTCCCACATAAAACCAACTAAATCTGATGTCAAAGTTAGCTTGGTTTTCTTCAGCAAATAACAATAAATAATCTGAAGCAAATAGTACACAATTATTATTTTAGACATTATACTTTATTACTGTTGATGTAAGCAACCATTTAGAATTGTGTTTTTTAAGTTCCTAGTTTTTTAAGTACTAGTTTCCAGAATTCCCAAGTACTAGTTCCCAAAAATCCTACTCTGAGGTAAGAAATTCAGAATTCTGAATTTTAATCATATGCACCATGGGTCACATACACATTTAGTAGAAATAGGGCATTAGAATTCCATGTTTTCACCCTTTGTAGGGCGAATGCATCAAGGTCACTAATAATGCATTTTGAGTTCTAACTTCCCAGTTACTGCAAACTTTAAACATTCGTTATGTGTTGAGTGAAGTGCTGGAGATGGGCAAACTGCTGAGGACTTCATTTGTCAACTGATACGAAAAATACCAATAACTGTCACTGAAAAATAACTAGCCTATATTAATTCATAAACTCATTACATGTTCGCTTGCCAATATTTTCCATTACTAAACATTAAAAATCATGTAAAACAATGGTCTGATGCAAATATATGAAGGACTTTCATCATACCTTTTTATTATTTATTTATTTTCATCAGCAAACCACTTTACTTTCAGGCAATTTGACAGCAAGAAGGCTGCAAATGAGAAAAGGACAATATGAATCAATGTGAGCTATAGGAGTCTAAATGTTACAATTAAAGTACAGTTAATTGTGTTCCTTAATGCCACATTTTCAGTATAGTGTTGCATGATCAAAACCATTTAGTATTAGTAAAAAAGAAGTTTTCCCACATACGCACACTGTTAAATTACTTTACGGCTATTTTTCTGACAGGTGTACTCACTTCACCTCTTCATCATCCTCCTTGAAATATTTCTCTTTCTTCTACTTTCCCATCTTCGTCATTTTCTGTCCTCATCTCTGATACTAAAAAAAGCCTTGCTTGCTGGAGTAACGTGCGCTGTAAAAATGGGATGATGTCTATTGTTTGGTAGGAAGATGAATCGTTTATATGGATTATCCGTTCTTGATTATACTGCCATTGAATGCAATTTCATTTTATAACACCAGAACTGTCTCAGTGAGTTTTTTTAATTGCCAGGCACTAAAGACTAAATCTTTTTTTATTTATATATATAAAGTAAACATAATTTTGAATTGTCAATCTTCAGAAATAAAGTAGAATATTTAAAATATCGTTTATGCAAGATATGTTGAAACTATAGTAGAGCATTAGGTTTATAGTTTAAACCTCTGTTCCTAGTACTGTTCTTTTAATTGCATGACACTACATTTTTATGGTAAAAAAGGTATACAAGAAAATGTGTATTGATTTGCTTACACGTTAAAAAAGTTTAAAAAAGTGTACTGCTACACCCATTATGCTGTCTTTGCACCTGTTAGAAGTGGTCATAGCAAATCTGAGGGGATGTTTACATACCTTTGGCCATGCAGTCTATATGCGATTTTCATCTAAGTATTAAAGGCATTGAAGCACTGGTATGCTATTCCTGAAATACCACTAGATTGACCCAGGGGTAGCATATCAGTGTGTGCTATGATGCATGATGTGCTTGTGTACTGTGATTTGAGTATCAAATGAACTGTGATTTTGTACTTTTCTGCACTCACTGCGTGCCACTGTAGGACTGCCACCACATGTAGGTGGCATTCAGTTGAGCTGTCATCATCTTTAGTTAATTTAGTTACTTGATTGTATCAGAGCGAGCTGTGTAAGAGTGTATTTCTAACAGCTCAGTTTAGCCATGCACACGTGTGTTCTCACAAAGTTACAAATCATCTTTTCTTTGAATTTTCCACAGAAGAATCAGATAAGGAAGAATTCACTAATGATTGCCACAGTGAGTGTTAGATACATTTGCATATGAACTCTGCATGGTAGCTAGTTTCTATCTGTGTGTTTTGATTTAAGCTTCACCTTCCATGGTTGGGTAGCTCATTTGGCATCTCAGCTGGCTGACGCACACTGCGGTGTGGTTCATTCAGGTGAGAACAAAGCAACTCCAACCCTGCAAACGTACTGCAGCCGTGTGTGAGACGTTTTGCAGAATACAAGACATGCTATCATTTCTCCACAGGTTTGTAAACTGACCTTTATGCACGTTATCTTTCCCAGCTACAAGAAAATGCACATACAGAATTTATTCGACGTTCTTTTAAACTGTATATGTGTGTGAGTGTCATTAATTCTAGGCAGAACTGTCTTGAATTTATTAATTGATAATGATATATACAGACACACTCTCATGCACTTACAGGTATACTTAACTATAGAGAAAATAGCTCTTTGCAGCCTGTAGTTTGCGATTCCTATGCTGTTCAGTTTATATTTTCCCCACGCATGTTTCTTTCCTTGATTGTGTCATGTACTTCACGCAAAGCAAATTTTAAAAAATATGTGTAACCTATTGGTAGAAAGTATTGTAATAAAAATAAAATAGCTCTTTCCAAATCATGCTTAATCAAATGTACCACAGGTGGACAGAAATCAAGGTGCACAACCATCTCAAGAGAAATGGGAGAAACTTTTTAATACATTTGCAAAAATGTCAAAAAAAGTTACTTTCACGTTCTCAATATGGGTATACTGTACATACTGTATACACTGCATTATTTTCACACAGATCTGAGTATATACATACACAGTTTATCAAAGACAGGTTATTTTCCTTTGTATCCTTGTTCTTTTGTAATTACAATTTTGATTAAATTGGGCCTGATGATACATTTTTGTTTTGTTTTGTTTGGGTGAAGGAATACTACTATGTTTATACTATGTTGAAATGTCTATAAGATACTTTTTTGTTTCTATTTTTAAAAATCTGGAAAAACTAAGAAAACTCCAAGCTGAGCTTAGAAAACAATAAGAAACCTAATCAAATGCGATGAAAAGATTCAGAGATTGGTTTCCTTGAATCATGTGTGCCAAGTTTAGGAGTGTTACTAAAAAAATCTAAGTGTGTGAGATTGTTATTAATAGCCCTGTTCAGATTGAACTAGTTTATCAGGGGAACGTCTGTGATTAAAGTTTTACATGTCTCCACAGTAATAATACTCTTTCATCCGGAGGGAAAGAGAAATCACCTCAGCACCTCATGTAAATTTAGTCTCATCCGGATGGGACTAATTGCTCTTGCATAATACTAGTTAATCATCTGTATCAGAACTGCTTATGCCAATATCCAGAGTTGCAGCTCTTGTACATACTCTGTCGTTGAGCTTGTGCTCTCAGTGGTAGAGTATTCATTTTTGCTTGTAGAGGAACTTCTGCAACTGGTAAGCTTTCATGGCTGGTTCATGCGGCATCACAGCTCAACCCTGATGGACTCTTCTGCTCTTACTACTGGATGCAACAACATGGCCAGGGGACTCTATTAATGATGCCTGCATGCCAAAGTCCATGCTATTGCCTACCTCTAACTGGCTAGCTATAGCACATTTTCTCATTTTCTTTTATAGGAGAAAATGTCAATAAATACAATATTATTGTCTTTAACCATTTAAATAAACCCAACGTACCATACCAGCAATGCATGCTGGAACACAAAGAGGTTGCTGTGCACACTCTCACCTGCTGGTGATAGTGCCAGCATCACAATGTGTTGACCATGGACATTGTGAAGTGAGTTACAGAAAAGTATGTATATGCCTGATATTGAGAATGCTTCCAGTTTCTTAAGATGAATGCATTTGCCCCAAAAGCTTCAGGCATTATAAATGAGGAATACCTCTCAATAGCAAATGCGATTTGCCGTCCCTCTTTCTTCTTCTAAAAGTGTTAAAGCTTGTAAAATTTTAAACAACTACCAGGGGATTTTCATTACATTTTAATGTTCGCCCAGCACAATTAATCACTACTTTTGATAGATCATACATCAGAACACTATTCATGAGTTAGTTATGATCTCCATTATGAGATGAGTGCATCTGCTGTAGTCAGAACAGTTTAAAGCCAGTGATTCAGAAACAGCTAAATATGATGCATCCTTCAGCAGGGCTATTCCATTAGGTCCCTCAAGGTCAATGGTCAGGCTTTGATTTGTAGTTAACAGTGAATGCTTTTTTATCTTAATGCTGTAGCTCTTATTTGATTAGGATGTAGTTGTCCTGTGCCTGTCTCTAGGTGCTTTCTCTTATCCTGGTCTTTTTGGGGTAGCTGTGTAGTGACAATTGCTTTTCGATCACCCCTAGTATTAAGGATATGATGAACACCAACAACTGTAATATTCTGCTGGACATTCTGCAGCCACATGTTTTTCTACTCATGGAAAGTCTTCCAACTAGCTTTTTTAGGATAATGCTCATTCACACACAGCAAGGTTTCTCCGGACATGTTTCTGCCAGATTGCAACACTTTCTTAGTCTGCCTGGTGACCAAATTTTTTCCAATTGAGCCTTTATGGGACTAGCTGAGACAGGTTTGGTAAACTATGATTGTGCAGGGCTTGCAGGCCCAGACCATATGTATGCCATAAGGAGCCTGTTTTCCTCCCATGCCCAGCCATATCCCATCGTTTATCCAGGCTAGAGACGGACTAACAAGGTATTAGGTATTAGTAATGACCTTGTAAACACTGAGTGCAATTATGCACCCTGAACCAAAGGGCAAACTTCTCCTATATGTCCAGGCCTCAGCAGTTCTGTCAGATAGTGTTCTTGGTTTTACAGATTATGGCTTGTCACCTAGCAATCCATAACCACTTTAAAGTTCTTGCAAGAAATAAAACAAACAAACAGT
The DNA here is from genome assembly GCA_034780255.1 of Parotocinclus maculicauda. Taxonomy (NCBI): domain Eukaryota; kingdom Metazoa; phylum Chordata; class Actinopteri; order Siluriformes; family Loricariidae; genus Parotocinclus; species Parotocinclus maculicauda. Next base: position 869 of record JAUZSU010030862.1, on the reverse strand, counting down.
TTAAAACAATACATTTATGCCCTCTTGATGCACACATATATTTTGTAATTGTACTTGCTGTTTAAACCTCTATGCATTTTCTCATTTACAATGCCTGTTTTTCCCCATGCTCTAATTTATGCGTGTGCAAGAAAACATTTTTGACACACACATCATTGATATAAACTCCATCTGCTGACAGCACATTGGTGCATGTATGTACGTCTGTGCATTTTACAGTGTAGCATGTTTGCATGAAAGCATGCATGAGAGTATATATTTGTGTCTTTTACTTTTAAGAACAATGTGTTTAAAGGTTTGTGTGGCATTTATCGTCTACAAGTGAAGTAATGTTCTGAAGTTATAGCTAATGTCCAAGCTCCCTGTGTAAACAGAAATATAGCTATACACTGTACATCACCCTCTGTGTTCTCCCAGCTTCCCCCAGCAAACACTCAAAAACACATTCATGGCTGACCCACTTTAGGAACCCCTGTGTCATTAATCTTAGTATACTTGTTGAGAGGCTGGTCTGTCTGCTCGCCCTCATCCCTGTACCATAATTGAAACAGGGCATGTTCTAATCGCCATTAATTTGGTGAGTAGAACACATTTGGCTCTGTGGACTTTCAGCTGCTTATTCAACAATTCTAGAACCTCTTATTGGGAATTCCACATAAACAGGTCACACTTCTTGTGTTTGCTGATTCAAACGTAAAAATAATTCTGATAGCCTTATGTGTCGATGTGGCCTTTATTTTTTGCTATTGATACTTTTGCTGTGTAATTGTGTGCATGAAATATATATATATATTTATATATATATATATATATATATATATATATATACAGTGCATCCGGAAAGTATTCACAGCGCTTCACTTTTTCCA
>JAUZSU010030851.1:0-10421 GCA_034780255.1 Parotocinclus maculicauda | reverse complement strand
ATTATTAGGGAGGGGTGGGGGTGGAGGGAGGGAAAAAAGTGATAGTATTAAGATTAGATAAATTTATTTGTAATGAAATGCGCTCATTTTGCATGACAGCTGGAGAGACCTATTCATATGTCATTGAAAAACAGGAAGGCCTTGTGATGGTAGACAAAGGGGACCATCATCTACAGCATACATAGTGTTCAGGCTCAGAGACAGAGCAGAGTATGCAACTGACATGTCAACAAAACCCTGCACATGCTGCACGGCTTGGATCAATTACTGATGATCACAAAGCCAAGAGCATGTGTTTGGCATGAAATTCAGGTTCTTAGGTATCTAGGTACACATGGCTGCTCACATTGTCCGACTCACCAACGTCCCTAATTGCTGTGCTGTAATTGTGGTGAATTGACTGGAAATAACACAAGTGAATGTTTATAGCAGCACTGACATGATATTAGTGCCCAAAATTAAAATGACTGTGTGTCTCTTATTCTTGCTCAATCTTTGCTTGCCATTTGATTCTCATTCAGACTACTGTGTGGATGCTCACTGTATAATTTAAATACAAAACCTTCTCGTGGAAGATGAATGTATCATTGGCAACACATTTGTACATTTACACTTTCATACCTTACTATTATGCTTGGGATCTTGGGATTGAACGGACTTTAATCACAATCTCTTTTCCTTAATCTCATATTAGCCCATCCTAGTTCTGCCAGGGTCCATGGGGCAGCCATGTCCTCCCCATTTAGCCATTACGTTAGGGTTTTCAGTATTTAGCCACTGTGACGAGCCAGCGCTTCATACTTCTTGCCTGGGAGAAAGAACTTTCATGTTGGCTCAGCATCAAACTGTAACCTTTCTCAATTTGTGCTACACTGAAGAAGCTAGGTGCATGCTGCTGCGCTGTCTTCTCAGTTCATCCTTCCACTGCTGCTGATGGGAAGTTCACATGTGCCCAGTATTCTGCCATTGGAGCTAACTCACTTTGCACACTTTGTGATGCTGATGTTTCCAAGAATGTGTGTGTATAGATAAAGCAATGTGCATGCTTTTGTAAAATGCATGCTTTTGTTTACATTCACCTACACTCATTCATTCAGATATTATTATCAACTTCTCAAAAACTGGATACTACCACAGGCATGCTGGATTTGAATTTAGTCATACATGGGTACAACATGCAAACTCCTCACAGGCCCAATTCAGGCCAGGAATCAATACTGTCTTTCATCACCTTTCCTTTTAACAACACTTAAAAACAATTCTTAACTGATGACACTAGTTTTTGATGCTTTGTAGGTGGATTTCTTTCCCATTTTTGCTTGATGTATAACTTCAGTTTCACTCCATAATGCACCACATATTTTCAATGGAAGACAGGTCTGGACTGCAGGCAGACCTTTTTTTTGCTGAAATAAGCAGGGACATCTCTGAAAAAGACGTTGCTTGGATGGCAGCATATGTTGCTCCAAAACCTGTATGTACATTTCAGCATTAATGATGCCTTAACAGTTGTGCAAGTTACCCATGTCATGGGCACTAACACACCCCCATACCATCAGGGATGCTGGCTTTTGAACTTTGCACTGATAACAATCCAGACAGACCATTTTCTCTTTGGCCTGGAGGACATAATGTCCATGATTTCCACAAACAATTTGAAATGTGGACACAGCCCATCTCAGTGGTGAAAAGTGGTGAACCTCGCTACCTTTACATCCAATAGTGTCACTCACCTGTGGAATGTTCCAAACAGGTGCTTTTGTTGTCGCTGTCCCAACTCTTTTGGAACTTGTTGCAGGCATCAAATTTCAAATGAGTGAATATTTGTAAAAAAAAAAAAAAAAAAGTTTGTTCGTTTGAGTTAATCCGTTTGAAAATTAAATATCTTGTCTTTGCAGTGTATTTAATTGAAAAGAAATGTGCAAATCATCATATTCTGTTTTTGTTTATGTTTACACAATGTCTCAACTTCATTGGAATTGGGGTTGTAAAGGACAATAATTAACTTGAACCAGAATGATGGAATTAAATTAGGTGTGAAGGAAAAAGAAATGCTCAAGGCCAAGTGGAACATTCTTGACTGCCAATCACTCAGCCTGAAACACACAGAGCTTCATTTCTCTTACTAAATACATGGCTAAAGTATACAAAAAAATCACTTAGAAAGCAAAAAATGAAAATGGTGCCATTTTAGTTGGTTATACCTTAAAGAACACCCAACCTTTGGGCATTGGGTGTCAAGAATTAACAGTCAGAAACTAAACATATATTTGACATGTATTTAGTCTAGTTTCTTTTGATTAGCTGACAAGGAATAACACAGTCCAGCCCAGAATTAAAATATGGATAAAGAAAAATGTCTTTCTAGTTAATTGCATGGATCATACGTGGACCTTTGTAAATCTGCCAATGGCTACAAAAATAAGTTAATATCAAATACATTTACACAAACAGGGCTGGCTTGAAGACAAGTCCATGCACAATAACAATGAGGTTAGAGCAAATTCATCCATTTCAACAAATTATATTGCACACATCCCAGAATTAAACCTGTTTCTATAATCTGTAAATTCCCTTTAAAGAAGGTAATGTTATGCTCTTTCATTTTTACTGTCATTGTCTTATTTAAATTGATATTTGATATTTGGGATCTCACAGAGACATAACTGGTCATGAATGAACAAGAGGAGGTTAAACTGGATGACTGGCCAGTGCAACAGAAACCCTTTATGAGGCGTGGTTGATGACTGGCATCCCATCCCAAGTACCTGTTGGCCTGCATGCCTGAATTCAGGAATCCCCTAAAGACCACACATCACCACCATCACTGACATGACTCCTATCTAGGATAATACAGTTAAAGTAAATTAACTAGAGTGCAAATTTTAATCAGCCAAAATAATGGTGCTTCAAAAGATAATGGACTACATGAATGTACATGAATACAGTATCTCATCTCCTGTGCCATTTCAGCATCCATGTAAAGTTCATCCTGAAGGCAATAAACTGGATGTACCTAACAAAGGTTAATAAGACATTGTAGGTAGAAAATATTTGTTGCTGCATGGTGATAAATTTACTTTATCACGCCATGGGTGACCTTTTTAAGACATGAAGCAACCTGAAATTTGCTGTGAATGTGATTGAACAACCTTGAGTCTAAATAACTTCTCTGGAATGCACTGATGATTAATCTTTATTATTTATAAGGTAATTGATAGTTCAGTTTAATAATGCCACACTATGTATCATACACACACTTGCAAACCACGGATTTGTCCTCAGTGTGTAATCTAAACCTAAGATTTTCTCGACCCATCATGCAACAGCTATATTAAATTTTGACTTGTGTACTTGCATAGTACCTATCTCATATGGATAAATTTAAACTCTTGCAGGTTCAGAACTCTAGATGTTCTTTACTGTTATCTATATTACAAACAGTGCTGAACTTATGATATATGCTGTAAGGGAACATAGAGTGTGCCATCTGGCAAGTAATTTGGTACTGGAATGAATACACAAATGTGGTCTTAGTAAAACATGTAATACAGTAGCCTTCAAAACAGAATATCTGTATCAGTAAAAAAAGACTTAGCAAATCAATTTCCCCATTTTCAAACCTCGCCATCCTGAGTCATGTAATGGAACACAAATCTAACATTACAGAACATACTTACTAATTCAAATTACAAAAGTAACATAAGTTACACATTTCCTGTCTTTGAGTCCAGCCTGGCTACTGGCAGTGTGGGTTTCTTCCAGATCCTCTGGTTTCCTCCAACATTTCAACAACATACAACTGTCATTTCTAAGCTGTTTTAATTTGAATGAATATGCGAGAGTGTATGCAGGTTTATTTTCTGATTGGGCCAATGTTCAGATTAATATCAGGCTGCATGTAAGTGCTAATTAGGAGCTAATTCACATTATACATCATAGTATAGGCTGTAGGAAATTATTTAATACTTTGTCATTTTGTATAACTGCAGATGCATTTGTATAGACAGGAGAAAGCAAGAAAAACACAAAGAAGTTCTATTCACTGGTAATGTTCATGCTAAAGGGAAAAATCACATTGTATTTTTGTACTCAGCAGTAGTATATTCTATATATAGGTATTTATAGGTTGGTCTATAGTCTTTCAGTTTGCTCTTGCCATTATGGCCCTGGCCTTATTTTGATGATGAATTAGATTTTCTAGTTACTCTGGTAACCATCTGCCAATCACATGCAATCAGCATTTTATTTTCCTTCTCTGGTTCACTTATTGCTTGAGATTAGGTCCCTCTCCACAGGGGGCCACAGGGCACTCAGTACAAGCCAAGAGCCCCAAGGAAGTTTTGCTCTGCTGTTTGGAAACTTCCCCTCACGCGACTCTTACTTCTTCTATCAACTTGTTAAACACAGCTGAGGAACGCCAAGATGCTAAGAAACCCAGCTGGCAAGTCAGCTTCACCCTCGCCCATGAGCACATGAGTATGTACTGAAGCATGATTGCTACTTTTATATATCAGAGATTGCTGAATTTGCTCTGTTTTGCGCTTTTACAAGACATGTTAATATGTTACTTATGATTTTACAATCTGTATGCTTAAACTGAGTAAATAAATTAAGCTTTTTACATTAGAAGTTTAATATATGAATTATTAAATTAGGTCAGTCCCTTTCTATTCATTACACCTCAAACAGATTTGTTTAAATGGAGAATGGGTTAATCCCCAAATTCCAAATCTTTAAAGACATAATTACCTAATTCTATTCTTCTGGGTTATAGTCAAGGGCTTAATTCACCATCAATACCATATTTCCCTTGGTATATCAGAAAAAGCAACTATTCAGCAACGTTTCCCTTTGCATACCAAAAGTCATTCAAAACGAGGGACCTTTAACCAGGACCAATGCAATATTCATGCCATTTTAATTACAATGTTAAACCATTATTTGTTTCAACACCTGGTTAAGCCATTCAGGCTTGTTTAAATCCCCCCTTTTTATCCCAGGTGTGTAGGAAAAGCTCAAAGGGGTGAATAGGTCTGCCACAACAGGAACATAATCAAGTCAGTGAGCTTGCCACTGAATGAGACTCTGGGATGAGATCAGATGGAACACACTCCAATGCTTAGAGACAGAGTCTGAGGTGGATTATGCTGAAAAGAGGATTTAGTCAAGGATGTACCCTCAACTATTTTTTTCACTCCCTTTTTTCTCTCTCCTCTCAATCTCCTTTTACCCTTAGTGGTATCCATCATGAATAGCACCTTTTCTAGAGTATCATTAGAAAACGTAATTGTTAGCATGAAACCATAACCTTTGTTGTACATTTCTCTGCATATATCTGATTCAATGCTGGTGTGATTTAAGCCTAGAGGCCATGCTGGTTCAACATTGCTGTTTAGATGGATCACATACTGGAAAAGCTCTCCAAATAGGCCCTATACTTATACTCTGTTTTGCTTCACCCAATTTGAAGATGGGGCTGTACTTTTAAAATATGCCTTTGTCATTTATGGTGTCATTAGCGGTCCACAATGAAGAACCTGATCCCTGCAGAGATTTTGTTTAGAACAAAGCTAGCTTACCTGCTTAAGGTGTTTCTTAGAAGATCATCCTCTCTCCATCTATCTACGGCAAGAGACATGAATGGGACAAAGTCATGCATGAATCAAATTAGAAATTCAATGACAAAATACACCAGTGTGCCTAATACACCCAGTTGAATCCTGCTTTTTTCAATGTTCTTTTTGTATGCTGTACCCAGCCCTCCTCTTTCACATTATATACAAGACTAACTAAACAAATTAATGTCCACTAATAACCCTTCACCAGCCACATGGAAATGGATTAGGATCTTCTTAGCACTTTCTTACAGCAAAATTTAATTAAGACTTAGATTGGTTTTTAAGGATTTCTGGGCAGATTCGCAATATATTCATGATGTGGCCTTGATTTGGGGCAGAAGCAAGTTAAGTGGCTGGGATAATAATTAGCCTATCTACTTTTAAGTCTTTGCCAATTATGTCTAATCTATGTATAATTTAATAAGCGCATTTTGTTTCAACCTTGGTGGAACAGTACTTTCAAGATGTATGGTATTTACTTTTTCATTTGAATAGTAATTCATTGAAATAAATACAGAACTATTGACATATGGACATATGGAACTATTGAAATGCATGGTTTGTTTGAACAGTAATATAAATACTCATACTTACATATATATACATAATAAATCAATTATTTGACATTTAATTTAGTTGGTCCTTAGTTGGTCCTACTCATGTGGTATGTAGAAGTTATTCAACCTTTGCCTTTTTCTAATTCATTTGAAGAGCTTGGGGGAGGTGCACGACTAACCCAGTGTTAATTTACTTAAAGCAGCAGGGGAAACCAAGCTGGACACTGACCATTACACAGCAGGAATGAGGTGTCCAGCTGACTGTCCTTTTAATCGACAGCAGCAGGCTTAAGGAATTTAACAGCATGGGTTTTTTGCTTCAGTTTTAAAACAAATAATGTTTATGGAAGATTTACGAGGTAGTGGAATTGTTCAGGCATTTCTCTCCTTCGATTCATTTAATTAGTGCCTCCAAATATCCCGCTTAAGGAGGCCGCCAAGCCAGTTGGAGATGTCATCTTAATTATTTTAGTTGATGTTTTGCAGAGGGTTTGCTATGCTAGAATGTTCTCTGCCATTTCCTCATACCTGTGGCTTGCATTTAAACAGCTTAAATCAGCAGGGTTGATGCAATATGCACCTCAACTGGTAATGTGCCCCATCCCATGTCATGGTTAAAGTGAATCACAGGCCTGCAGGGTTGCATTTGGATTAGATATTGAAGCAATGCAGTATAAATTAAATAAGTGCGTGGGGAGAAGACATGCGAGTCTAGGTTTATTGGTGAAGCAGTCTATACAAAGGTCATATAGCACTCCATCAAGCGTAACTAGCAGTTAAATGAGCAACTTTTAACCTGTGCAATCCAAGATAGCTATTAAAACTCTCAATTTGTTCACTGATTTATTTAATTTTGTGCCATGTAATCCAGTTCAGGGTCAGGAGGAGTCAGAGCCAGTTCCTATCCAGCAGCACATGACACAACTGGGGAGCAAAACCCAGACAGGATTCATTGCAAGACACACACATGCACACACACACACACACACACACACACACACACACACACACACACACACACAAAGACTCACACTGGGACTATTGAGAAGCACAAAGTGGCCAGGGACTGTAGTAGCCAGATAGCACCCACACAGAGGAGGGGAGAACATGCAAACTCCACACAATAAATAATGCAGTTTACTTATTTAGGTGCCACAGAAAAACTACAGGGTGAGTCAAAAGACACGGGGCATGTCATGTGCTGCATCATGTCCCAAAGACTGCCAGAACTATTGTTGAGGTTTCTTTTTCTTCAGACGGCCACTACATAGCTTGTCGTCCGCAGTCCCGGTTTCTCAGAATTTGGCTATGAGCGATGTAACAGTGCTGTGTATAATTGGTGGTCTTTCTGGGTGCCGATTGTTGAAATCTGCAGCTATGAGCACCTTCCCATTGGAAAAACTTGCCCTTGATGCAATATGATGGCTTTCAAGATGGTGGCCATTTTCCAGACATAACCTAAAGATAGGCCTCCTCACCCATTACATTCAGCTATGTCATTTTCCCCTTTGTTTCTCTAATAATTGGGTGTGACTTTTGAGTCACCCTGTAATATTGCAAAATAGGTATAGGCAGTCACATTACTGATAAGTTTGTGTGTATGTGTGTGCTTGGTTGGGGTGTGGATGGGGGGTTATGAAGATATAAAATGGGATGGAAGTGGACATAAAGAAATGCATTCTAGAAATGTAACATACCCCAAGGTGCTGTCATGACTGTGTCCATTCTCCTGGTACTTTTAAAGTTTTAGAACTATAACTTCAAGCATTAAATAAATGTTTTATTCTTATTATTATTTTTTTATTATAGTCTTACCATTTTATTATAATTGTTGTTGTCATCATATACAGATCAGTTACACATTTCTGGGTGTACTAGAAGGCTGCCTTCATTACTAAACTGCAGAATCATTACTGACCCTGTATATTATTTCATTATTATTTCATTATTATTATTATTATTATTGCTTTCATTAAATAAAGACAGAAGACATGGGATGTCTTCAGCCCTGAGAGATATGTTATTAAATCATGTTGACAGAAATATGTCTGAAGAGTTGGCATACCTTTTAAAAGGTAAATATATAAAAATAATAATAATAGTTATATAATAAAATACTGACAATAGAATTATGTTTTTTTTGCTTATCATAATCCATTACAATTATCTAATCCAACCAAGTTTCTCAATTAAAAAACATAAACAATGTAAATGTATATTGTATGTGTCACATGGAAATTATTTTAGCTTAAATTTTGTTTAGCTGCTAGTATTTTTTTAGATTGTTTTAGATTTTTTTCTAGATCTCAGTAACTGTACTGTCGAAGCTTTAGCAAATGACACTGGTATTATCACCTGCTTCTTTCACGTTTTGGTTAAACCTAGAATTTAAGTAACAATGATTAAGCATAGGGTATAAACACACATATGAGAATATAAAATGGGATCCGCATGAAGGGTCTTTTCCAAGTCTGAAAAGTGTTCCACCTTGTCTGTTCCAAAATATAGCTGGAAATAAGGCACTATGGGACACTAGCATGATGTTGTTCATGTTACCCATGTCTTTTGATGCCAAGTCGTCCTTGTCGTATGCCTGTTACTGAGAACCCCCCGCTGATCTCGCTTTTCTGAAATCTGTCCTGATGCTCCTAGTCTGTCCCTGCTTGTCCTGGGGCTAGCAGACCCCTGCTCTCCCACTGATCCCCGCACTAAGCTTAAAGCTTACTGAACCATGAAGCATGCAACAACACACACATAAAATCACAGTGACCAGAGCAGCCCCCGGATTGACGGGTCACAGTCCACGCCCACTTTGGCCACTAGACAGGCTATGAGACACTGGTGGAATGAACAGGACATAACCAATATCGTTCTTACAGTAGAATAGGGCTCCATGGCAGGCAGTTATTCTGATTAAGGCCCATGTCGTTACTTTGTCAAAGCTTAATGTAGTCTCACTCTTATTTTAGCCAAATATTGAGATTTATCTGGAGATTTTGCCTGAATAGGTACTTAACATTAACTTCCAGACAAAATAATGAAAAGAGTAATGTTAAGACTACGATGTTTAACTGTACGTAGACACAATTTGCACACAGATTTAAAAGACTCTGCATTCATTTGCCTTCTTGCCAGACTAGGAATCAATGAATGAACTGTTTGATTAGTCAGGTTAGCACATTTTTCTGGCATCAATTCTACACTAAGTGGAACTGGAGCCTGAAGGAACCCATGCCTTGAAGGAGTGGCAAAGCATTTTAATATTATAAAATATTTACATTAAACTAAATTAAACAAACGAAAAACTATAAAAGTCATACTGAGATAATTTCAAATATACACAATATCTACAAACTGTTGGATCCCCAAATGTTCACCTTTGTGACAGACTGTGCAGTTAATTGTGCCATGTTGAAATGTGTGACTCTAATGTGGGTGTTATTATGTTTATCATTTTGTACCTCTGATGCCTTGTGTAATTTGTAGCAGAAAATATATTACCTGTGAAAACAGCAATGACAGGTAAAACATTTAGCTTATTATACTTAATTATTACACATTGCTGTGTTTCTTTATAGAATCCTGGAAATGCTTTTATGCTTCTGTTGTTTGAACTCTTTACTCTTTACTGTCTTTACATGTATTTTGTATGTGGATTACAATAAGATATTAATTACATGCATTTACACTTATTTCTCAATTGTCTTGGTGTATAAATGCACATAACGTGTAAATTTGTTCATATCAAAATAAAATATCCCTTAATTTTTGTGAGCAGTGTATTTGATAAAGATGGTTGCTGAATCAAATGTCAGGATCTTACACCATTTCTTTAAATATATTTATACTAAGAGGAATGTGCCAACTTCAGAATGTTTAGTGGCAGGCGGCTGCTAAACTTGTTCAATATACCAATGATGCTTATTGCAGAACAACTACAGTGCAAGGACCAAATTACTTGAAAATAAAAGCAGTTCAATTTCATTTGCCAGTGCTGCACATCCTCCGTTATTGCTTATCTGACCATGCTGGCAGGTACCTCATGGACGATGTGTTCTATGTCACAACGTATTGAACAGGTTTTGGTGGTCAGATGTATCTTGAGGATATGAATATTATCACTTTAATATGTGTTTAGTATGTGTTTACAAAGCATTTCCAACTATCTTCTGTTAGGGTTCCTACCTTCCCCCGGTGCGTTCGGTCGTCCTCGCCGGTCGCCATTACAGAGCCATCGGCGGGG
>JAUZSU010030840.1:0-10421 GCA_034780255.1 Parotocinclus maculicauda | reverse complement strand
AGACTTGTTCTTGGTGGTCTTCGCAAAGTAGCAGGATAATTATCTTGTTGAAATATATCATATTGTTCCTCTTCAGAAAACAGCTTTTCAATTGTAGGTAGCACGTGTTCTGCAATATTTCTTCATACTCCAAACCGTTTTTAGACACCAGAACACCTCTGGCACTCTACTTAATAGTGACATGTTGAAGATGCTTGAAAAGATGCAAAAAACTAAGGAAACACCTGCAGTGCTCTTACATATACTGTTAACATCATTGCAGTATAAATCTTGGATGTCTAAAGTTTTGTCTGATCGATTTTCTTTGTTAGTAAACATCCATTCCTGTATTTCAGGCCTGCACATTCTCAGCAAAAAGTTGGGACAGGGGCAATTTATAGGTAGTAATAAAGTAGAAAACAAAATGGTTGATTCGATTTCAAACAGTTGATATCAACAAGATCTTATAATCTTGATAGGGTACAAGAGACTTTGCAGAGATGGTCAGATGGTCCCCAGTGGTCAACAATTGTGTAAATAAATTATTGAATTTAAATTTGTTTAAATTTGACTTGTTTCAACTGATTGTTAAATCTTGTTGTACTAAATCATATTGTTAAATGCATGGACATCCCTGGAAAGTCATCTTGAAGCAATTTTTGTTGCTCTAGGAACAGAACTAAAAATGACCTAATAAAATCTACTCTAGTGTAGAGTACCAACAAACTTTGATGTCTCTGATACCCTTGTTTTATGCGAACCTGCAGAGGAAAGTGCCACCTTAGGACAGCTGAGCATAGGAGGTCTGTTGGAGATCAACTAGCCAGGCGGCCTTATGTGAATCTCCAACCATGCAAAACATGAGGTCACCCTGCCAAAGAGATCCTTTCTGGGAAACATCCAACATGTCATCAAAGTTCTTGAGACCGATACACCAGAGCCATGGTGGTCTGACTCCACGCCAAGGGAAAAGGCGAAAGTCGAGGTGAATGGCATTACATCTCCAAGTGCCCCTTCACCTGAGCCCTGGCTCCCTTCTGGTAATATCAGTCACCTGAATCCAGAACAACAACAGGCAGTGAAGGAAGGCTGGAGCCTTCTCTCGTGATAGTAATGACATTAGGTGCAATCCATCCCTACAGACTAGGACCAAGAAAAACATTCCAGATCAGAGGACCTAAGCATTCCTAAGCCCCTCTACAAGGAAGTCAAGGAGTACATCCAAGAGCTGTTGGTTAAAGGATGGATCGTGAGGTCACAGTCTGCATATGCTGCCCCTGTCACATGTGTTAGATAGAAAGACGGGTCATTGCCCTTGTGTCGATTGACGACTCCTCAACAACAAAACCGTGCCGGACCGACACCCCCTCCCCAGAATTCAGGATCTCACTGATTTCCTGGGAGGATATGCCTAGTTTTTGATCCTGGATCATGGTCAAGCCTACCACCAAGGTTTTACTGCCGAAGGATCAAGGTTCTGCGTTCACAACCCCATTGAGCCTATATGAGTGGGTCCGGATACCCTTTGGGTTGTCAAACGCCCCAGCAGCCTTTTAACGGAGCGTGGAAGGGATGCTTAATTCGCTGAGAGAGAGGTGCTGTATCTCATATCATGACCATGTGTTGTGCTTGTCCAGGTCTTTTGATGAGCATGTACAGGTATTACGCAGAGTTCTACAGGCTTTGCAACATCACAGGGTAAAGCTGAAGCCGGAGAAATGTAAGCTATTCAGCATGGAGGTCAGATATGTTGGCTAATTGGTTTCGGCAGAAGGGGTAAAAATAAACCCCAAAGACCTTGAAGCGGTTCAGGCACTGAAATCCAAGAGATCCCTTTACACTGCACACCGATGCCTCCCAAAAGGGGCTTGGTGTAGTACTTTACCAGAATCAGGATGGAAAGATGAGGGTGATTGGATACGGGTCACGCACACTAACTCCAGCGGAACAGAATTACCACCTGAACAGCGGAAAACTGGAGTTCCTGGCTTTGAAGTGGGCCATATGTGACAAATTTCGGGATTACCTGTTCTACGCACTGCATTTCACAGTTTTCACAGACAATAATCCCCTCACATATGTCCTGAGTACAGCCAAGCTCAACTACCAGTGGGTGGGGCAACTGATTTTAAAATCAAGTACCGGCCAGGCAAAGCCAACATTGACGCCAATACTCACGCTGGCCCCTAGACATTGACAACTTCATAGCTGAGTGTTCGGAGGAGTTATTAGAGGAGGCCGTATGTGCTATATAGGAAGGAAGCCGGAGAGCACAACTGAGTTGCAGCTCTCAACCTCATAAAAAAGTGTTGAACTCTTGCAGACAATCAGTCACAATGAGCTAGTGAGAGAACAACTAAAAGACCCTGTTATTATCTTAGTCGTAGCGTATAAACAGAACAACACACCACTAACAGAGGATGTCAGAGGACAGGTTGACAGACAAACAAGGACGCTCTTAAGAGAGTGGAACAAGTTATACATGGGGAATGACCAATTCTACAGAAAGAGTGCCGATCAAAAACAACTGGTCCTGCCTGCCACCTTCAAACAAACTGTGCTTACACAACTACACAACAACATGAACCACGTAGGTGTTGAAAAAGTCTTGAGCCTAGCAAGAGATTCTACTGGCCGTACATGAAAAGAGAAATTGAAGAGTACGTCACCAGAAGATGTCCTTGTATTAAACACAAGAAGCCAGTCACCCATGAAAGAGCACCCATGGAAAGCATTACATCAAACTCACCCCTCGAGCTATTGTGCATTGACTTCCTTCATCTAGAGATGTGATTGACCATTTTACCAGGTTCGCCAAGGCCTACCCCACTGTGAACAAGGCTGGCAAGACGGCAGCTGACAGGATATTCATTAATTTCATCCCATATTTGGAAACCCTGCAAAACTTTACCACGACCAGGGCTGGAAATTTGAAAATGAGTTTTGTCTTGAAAATGAGGCAGTTGTCTGGTGTTAGTCACTCTAGAACTTCTCCATACCACCCTCAGGGAAACTCTGCAGAAAGACTTAATCACACTCTGCTGCAAATGCTCCGGAATTTGGGGGACAAGGAAGAGGAGAATTGGAAGGACCACCTGCCCCATGTACTATATGTGCATAATTGTACAAAGCACAAAGCCACAGGGTTCTTCCCCCATTACTTGATGTATGGTCGTCATCCTAGTTTTTCAGTTGACCCCCTCTTTTGCCTCCCAATAGATGAGGGTACTGAATCCAACCAACCAAGAGAATATGCTGAGAAGTGAGCAGCAAAAATGATCAAGGCATATCAAATAACCCAAGCAAACAGCCACCAGTCAAGGGGATGGTGGTGTATGATAAACGAAGCAGAGGTGTTGTTTTCCAGCTGGTAGACAGAGTCCTGGTGTGAAACCTCAATAAACAAGGGGACCCTGGAAAGATCATACTAGGAAAAGACCATCTATGAGATGGGAGAACAAGTTGGAGACAAACCTGTCTACACAGTAAGACTTGAATCCAGTAGCCATCCAGTTAGCACCCAGGGATCTATTGGACCAGTGGGATTCACCTTAATTTGCCACACCGGTTCCTGATTTCCACTCATCAACTCCACTCCATAAAACCCCGGCTCAGATGACCAGATATCGCCAGATCGTCCGTTTGTATACACGGTACTTGGTCGCTAACGCTAGTATGCGCTGTGCTAGTTAAGGTAGCATAGCTTAGCTTAGCTCTAGCTCGTCCCGAGTGACATTATTTGTCCGGCTTTATATGCCGCTTACCGCTACGTACCTAGGTACAGCTCTGTTTAATCCTGTTTCCTGCTTCTACAGACTCCGGAGCCTCCTTTCACCTGGTTCATCTGTCACCGACATTCCGCAACCCAGGGAAGCGAACAAACACACACCATCGCCGCTGTTTACTTTTTTTCCCGTATACGTTCTGACTGGCTTCTTGGACTCAACCTCAGCATTATGCATCATTTGGGTTGCCTTTAAGCATTTGTAAATAAATTACCTGTTTATTCAAAGTCGGTTGTCAGCCTGTGTATTCTGCATTTTGGGTTCCTCTCTATTTTGCCTCTGGGATCCATTGGATCCCATAACAGGGACAGTGTCACTGTAGAGGAACAGGGGGCATACAACGAGGAGGAGCATATAACCCGTCTGAGTTGTTCACGAGATGCCTCTCCCAGCCCAGTTAGAGAAAGGTGCTCCTGAACAGCACCCTGAGCACCAAATTCCTCAAAGACAGTCTACCAGGAAATTCTGGTATGCTGTGTGTTCACATTCACGCTCCACTGTGAATGCAGGTGAAATCCAGCCAATACAGTATACTCATCACTTTCCCCTATCGTACTTTCACCCCTTCCAACCACCATTATGCCGACCCCATACTTTCTCCATCACGTACTCAGCCCGCTGTAGATAAGAAACTGGAAAGTAGAGTACAAGACTACTAAAAGACTCACCTCATACTTACCTGTTTAACTGCAACGCGAATACCATGTGTATATACAGGGAATATCACTTTATGGAGACCTGTTTAAAATGATTGTAATGACAATTGTCATGTTCAGAGTGAATTTGTTACAATATGTGTCAGGAGCCACTTTGTTGAGCAGTGTATGGTACACAACAAAAAGGGAGAATGTTTTTCATTTCTGTTCCTAAAATTGAATGTATTGTGAATAGAACTGTTATGTTGTGTATTGTTTGACCCCTACCAACAGTATCAGCCTTGATACCACCTTATAATGTCAAACACATTTAACTGTGGGTAAGCCACACGCTAGTAGAACTAACACTATGGTACAGGTCCTCACCAATCGCGATGGTTTATTCGGAAAACCCCGCCCTCTTCCTCAAAGAGGAGATAGAAGAGAAGCTGACAGTTTCGCTGTCTCTAGATTTTTTCTGTTTTCCAGGTCAATACGAGAGAACGCTACTAATAAAACGATCACCACAGAAAGCGAGTACTTATTGAGAGTCTTTGTGAGAGATTTGTTATTAGTTGTTGCTGTGTAAAACCAAGTTTAAGTACCATGAACAAAGCCACGTGGGGACGGAGCGTCCGTGTAAGTATGTGCTTGGTTGTGTAGCTGTAGCTCAACATCATAGTCATATGCATACCTGACACATTTATATCTTAGTTTGTAAATTATTTTGACATGTTCTGAAAGCTGTTTAATGTTCTTTATTTAGTTTATGATGACATCATAAAGTCTAAGTTCGGCTCTATGTTTGAAAGTGTTTAAAAGTTATTTCCCTATGTGTAACTGCTTTCATATTTTAAGTGTGAGGACACTTATTTTTGTAATAAATGTATGTAGAGCTTAGGGATGCTCATGTCTTGTAACATTCCATTAATTTATTCATTCATTCATTCATTATCTTTTCCGCTTATTCCACTTGGGGTCGCGGGCCAGCCGGTGCCCACCCGGCAACTCTGGGCGCAAGGGCAGGATCAACCCCAGATGGGGCGCCAATCCCATTCCATTAATGGAAGATGGAATTGTATGGGTGTTTTTGTATATGTATGTACGTCTACATTGTGAATTCAGTTCACTTGCGATTGAATTGATGTGAAATGTTTAATTCTGGCAGAACCATTATCATTCTGTAAGAATGGGCAATAATACTAAGTGACAATGAAAGGGACATTGAAATTGACTTTTTGCTGCGCTGGGAATGTTTATGACTGTGTCACTGATGTTAAAATTTGTAATAAAGAAAACAGAATTTAGTGGTTCATGTCTCGTTGTCTCTGGATTTTTTCTGAGGTGAGGGCATCGAACCATAATTATTTGTTGCTGCGGTTTCAACTCTTGAGACCCATAACAATGGCATTAGTTTTCACTGCTATGCAGAAAATACACAGCTGTACATATCAGCTGATCCAAATGACAGCCCTACAATCAGTAAAACTGAGAATTGTTTTAAGGAAGTAAAATTGAATGTCATTTAATGTCCTTTTACTTAACTCAAGATAAAACTAAGGTTTTATTAGTTGGACCCAAGAAAAAAGTGAAAGACACGTTGGCTACTTGTATCCTACAGTGTATCACAAAAGTGAGTACACCCCTCACATTTCTGCAGATATTTAAGTATATATTTTTATAGGACAACACTGACAAAATTACACTTTGACACAATGAAAAGTGTAGAGCTTATATAACAGTGTAAATTTATTCTTCCCTAAAAATAACTCAATATACAGCAATTAATGTCTAAACCACTGGCAACAAAAGTAAGTACACCCCTTAGTGAAAGTTCCTTAAGAGTGAATATTTTGTGTGGCCACCATTGTTTTCCAAAACTGCCTTAACTCTCCTAAGCATGGAGTTTACCAGAGCTTTACAGGTTGCCACTGGAATGACGACATCAAGGAGCTGGCGGATATTTCAACCTTTGGCTCCTTCACCTTCCACTTGAGGATGCCCCAAAGATGTTCTATTGGGTTTAGGTCGGGAGACATGCTTAGCCAGGTCCTTCACCTTTACCCTCAGCCTCTTCAATACAGCAGTGGTCATCTTAGAGGTGTGTTTGGGGTCATTATCATGCTGGAACACCTGCTGCACTCATGCAGCCCCAGACCATGGCATTCCCACCACCATGCTTGACTGTAGGCATGACACATCTTTGTACTCCTCACCTGATTGCTGCCACACAAGTTTGAGACCAAACACATTAATCTTGGTCTCATTAGACCATATCCTTTGTTGACATGTCTTTAGCAAACTGTTTGCTGGATTTCTTGGGTACAGACTTCAGAAGAGGCTTCCTTCAGGGGTGACAGCCATGCAGACTAATTTGATATAGTGTGTGGTGTATGGTCTGAGCACTGACAGGCTGACCCCCCACCTCTTCAATTTCTGCAGCAATGCTGACAGCACTCCTGTGCCTATCTTTCAAAGACAGCATTTGGATGTGATGCTGAGCACGCACACTCAACTTCTTTGGACGACCAAGGCGAGATCTGTACTAAGTGAACCCTGCTCTTTTAAAACGTTGGATGATCTTGGCCACTGTGCTGCAGCTCAGTTTCAGGGTGTTGGCAATGTTCTTGTAGCCTTGGCCATCTTCATGAAGCGCAACAATTCATCTTTTAAGATCCTCAGAGAGTTCTTTGCCATGAGGTGCCATGGTGGAACTTTCAGTGACCAGTATGAGAGAGTGTGAGAGCTGTACTACAAAACTGAACACACCTGCTCCCTATGCACACTTGAGACCTAGTGTAGTCTCTTTGGGGTGTACTCACTTTTGTTGCCGGTGGTTTAGACATTAATGGCTGTATATTGAGTTATTTTGAGAGAAGAATACATTTACAGTGGTATATAAGCTGCACACAGACTACTTGTCATTGTGTCAAAGTGTCATTTTGTCAGTGTTGTCCTATGAAAAGATGAACTCACTTTTGTGATACACTGCATGTGACACACAAAGCTGTTCTTAACAAGCATTGTGTTAGTGTCATGGGCAGTTCTCTAACCCGATTCTCACTAAAATAAGAACATCATTTCAGAGTTCTTATGGGATACTAATAGGTCCACCTTGCTAGTACTGGGTTGAACCACATTTTAACTTCAGTACTGAACTAATCCTTCATGTCATCATTTAGCAAGGTGCTGGATTTTTGTCCATATTAAAATAATAGCAGCATGCAGATTTGTTGGCTGCACATCCATCTCCAGTTCCATCACATCCCAGGGATTCTCTATTAGATTGAGATCTGGTGACTGTGGAGGCCATTTGAATACAGTGAATTCATTGTCATGTTCAATAAACCAGTTGGACAAGATTTGAGCTTTCTTCCCCATCCTGATGCTTAGTGTGAACTTCAGCAGGTCATCATGACCATGTCTACAGATGTCTGACTGTGCCTCAGAGGTCCGGGAATCATCCACAAGTGCTGCAATACTAGATGGTCCTGTGATGGACTGGGATAAAATCCAGGGAACGCTTGTGCCCCGTGTTCTTCAGAGCTAGAATCTCTGTGATCCTAACATGAATAAAATATAAATAATTTCTTTATTAAGCCTATCATATATAATTATTTTACACATTGTTCAGATTTTACGACACAAAGTTACAGTGTTCGTAGTAAAATATTCCCTATTCAATATCCCCTACATTCTGTATATAATACAGAGCAATTTTCAATCTTATAGGGAACAGAACTAATGAATGTAGGATATTTTCTATATGTTTTGCTCATTACTGCGTGACAGTAGCAACATGGAACGTCATTCCATGGTTTAACAACATGCTTGGTTCACATTCTGTGTTTGTTGAGGTGAGGTCTGTCAGTTTCAAGCAAGTTATTAAAGACCTTTGTGGTTGCAGAGTGAAGTGCCAGTTTATGTCATGTTTATGCCAGTTTCCTAGTAGCACTTTTTCATCTTGGCCTTGCTGGACTCCAGGTGTCTGTCTGTGCATTTGCCTCATCAGGGGATTCCCCCCTTTGAGTCTTTGTAGCTTTGTAGTTGCTCGAGTCTTTGGAGCCTTATTAGAAACAAAAATAATAATAATAATAATAATAATATTACATTCCTTTTACTAAAGGTCATGACATATTTTTTGCTAGCTAACTACTCAGTGTGGTCAGACAACAGAATCTGATACCTTAACTTACCAGAAGCAGGGTATAAACTTATAAGCTGGCTAAGCTGTAGACTGTTAGTTGGCCATGCAGGTGTGTTTCCTGCTTCCTGCAATGAAGGTATTAGGTGATTTCTGCAGTTGCGTATGCTCAGGATCCAAAACATTCCAAAGTATTAGCTTTAACGAGAGGAACAACTTGTCCGCTTAGGAATGTTGCTCTGCTCTTTGACCAAAGTTCTTTTGATATTCCATTTATGGACAATGCTTCACAGATGGGCATGCTGAAACACGGTTTGTAAGCGACATTAAAATGAAAATAAAACAATTCTAATAAAAAATGTAACTACCATCCATCCACAACATGGTTTACCAAGCCTTCTGGATTGTCCAGGTGCCACCTGAAGGGTACTTGTTTTTAGTGTGCCATGCACATGGTTGTTGTTCAGTGTTCTCTTGATTCTGGATCCATAAACAGAATAACAATAGCCAGTGTGAGAGAGGCCTTTAGTTACCCTGGATAACTTCGCATTCCACACATTTACATTAAATACTGTTATATATTCGCTCTTGGTTAGTGTGTTGACCACTCCTAAAAAGGTTACCCCCAGTTAAGGTCTTTTGAGGTCCCCCATTTTTTATGAAATCTGTCTGACTGTGTACTGGTGGAGTCCAAACTCTTTAGGGATGTGTTTTTAACCTTTTCCAGCCTGATGGAAAACGACAACTATTCTGAGGTCATCAGTAAAGTATTTTGTTCATGCCATGATACACGTACATTATCGTGTTGTGAAGATCAGATTGTGAAAAGTCCCTGTTCTTTAAACACAACATGCCAACTCACACCTGATTGTGATCCCATTAACTGAAAACACCTGACTCTAATTTCACCTTCAAATGAACTGCTAAGTCTAGAGTTTTGGGTACTTTTGCATCTCCCAGATCTTTACCATTGCATTAATTTACATAATAAATAAATGGCCAAGTATAATGTTTTCATCTTATTTCGTCTAATAATGTTTGAAGTGATATTTATGCAGAAATATAAAAAATTGTCAAATTAATAAAAAAAATCGGCCTCATCAGGGGCTCCTAAGTCTCTGGGAGATATTATAATAAATAAATAAATAAATAAATAATAATTAATAACAGGTGTGGTCTAATTATACACAGAGCCTTGCCACAAGGAAGATTAAAAGTGCTTCCCCACTGCCCTATAAAAAAGCTCTCAGAGGTTACTTTTGGGTAGCCTCATAGGTATGTGAGAAGCAGGATGGTTGTTTTATTTTTCACCATCCAGACACAGGTAGCATCCTTTACTGCACATCCCTGTCTCTGCCCGAACCATTTTCAGGTTCGTAGTAGAAGAACATTTGTTGTCATTTCACGATTACGTGCCCTGCCATTGATAACAAGCCACAGGTTTCTTAATTTGCATATGGACTGGAACCGCATTGTCTTTAGTGATGAATCCAAGTTCTGTTTGGGATCCAACAATGGTTGGGCTTGAGTATGGAGGCCCTGTGGTGAGTACTTTAATCCATTTACATTTACATGTATTTCATTAAGCAGACCGTTTATCATGTGACCAGATGGAATGCCGGCATCGACAACCTATGAGTGTGCAGGACCCACAGGCCCACTTGTAACCTCTGTGGGCAAATGTGCCACAGTATACCACTTACAACCTTTTTGAAAGTTACAGCGGGAGGTAGAACCTTCTCCTACAAGGCCCCCAAACTGTGGAACAGTCTTCCCACAAATGTTTGCAACGCAGACACATTCTCTATGTTTAAATCGAGGCTCAAGACTTATTTGTTTAGTCAAGCATTCGGTCTGTAGTGCTGGTTCCATTTTTAG
>JAUZSU010030829.1:0-10422 GCA_034780255.1 Parotocinclus maculicauda | reverse complement strand
ATTTAATACGGTAATAATATTGTATTATCGTATATTGAATGTTAAGCGAGGCATACTTGCAGTTTACTGGGAAGGGTTTAAGTGTAAACACATCCCATAACCAAATCCTGAGTAGACTAACACATCCATTTGTAGTGATTACCTAATAAATTTCCCTGGTAATTACCAGGATGACTTATTTGTAAACGAATGTTAATGCATTAGTTAGTAAGGCACAGACGCACTTGTGGCACTTGTGTGGATTACATCTAACCTTTCATTTAAAATAAAATTATTTATATTTATTAAATTATTTAAAGTTAAGACAATAAACGTAAATGAGAGAAGGCAAAAAAATGAATAAGATGTCAACCATTTATAATAAGGATGGCATTCTTTGTGAAATTTACAGTACTGTGCAAAAGAGTAGTTATTCTATAATTGTTATTGTAATGTGGGGGTCCTGACCATAAGACAAACATACTAACAAAGTATGCAAAGAAACAATAAACTGTAGTCTGTAATTGTAGAACTACAAAGTGCGAGAGAGAGAGAATAGAATTCCTAAGACTTTTGCAAAGTAGAAAATAGGCACAGAAAAAAAAATAAAGTGTTTAAGTGTTTAAAACCAAATCCATTATATGTGGAATATGGCACATTGTGTGTAACTACTCATTAATTACAGAAGTTTAACTGGAGGAAATTCTAAAATGATGCAATACCAGGACATTTCCATCAACAGACTAATATACCAATTTCCAGTGTTTAGCTGAGCTGATGCAATAGAATATATACAGATTAATTGAAGTATGTGAACTAGTGAAGTCAATTCTGTAGGAAAATAGATCCCCAGGAACATGATGTCACATTAGGACATCGTTGTCAGATGTGAACAATTGACCCAGCCTCTATGACTTGTGGACCTCTGGAGACCCTATGAAACGAGAAGCCCCTGGAAAGGTGAACACAGACAACGGACACCAGGGATGGGACAAAGAAAGGGACAGATTCCCCCTTGCTTCAAGTCACAGTTTCTTGAACTGCCAGATCCCTGGTTTGTGGCTCACCTACCGGTATTCTCTTGGTTCTCCAGATCTCTCCCACATTTCAAACACGTGTACATACAGTGTGTGTGTGTGTGTGTGTGCATTTGTGTTCTGTGATGGACACCCTTCTACAGTTGGTTCCTGTAATGCAACCTGTGCTGCCTGTGTTGAGAGATTGAAGGAAAACAAGGCATTGCTGCCTATAGAGACTATTTTGCCTTATCTTGCTTTGCTACGTGGATACGTGGATACTGGACCCAACACTCTCTCACTTAAAGACAAAAAAGTGTTTGCTGTTCCATAAGTTGCAGTTCAAATTGCATCATAATTATGTGTTACTGTACCTTAATTTATCGCTTCCAGCTTTGTGTCTAGACACTCGAGCCATGGACAAGGAGACAGAAAAGGCATCCAACCAGCGCTTCTCATACTTTGGTTCGTTAGATGAGGGTGAGGAGGGAGACGACGGGGCCTAGACAGAATAAATGAGAGTGAGAACTGGAAAGAGCGGCACAGGGTGAGTCAGGGGCAGAGGAAGGCAGTGAGGGAGGAGCATCTCATCTTAGTAGCTCTCTTCACTGCGCTTTGATCAATAAGCGACAACTGGGTCACACGCTTCAGTAGTATCCTGGTATTATGAATCTGCCATTAGGCAGTAACCTTCCCTTATTGCTGTACTACCATCCTACAGAATCTACTAAAGATAAACCCCAGGGATATGGTATAAAAAGCATTCTCATGACATTCACATTTGGGCACTACGGCTTTGATAATGTGCAGTCACAACCTTCCGATTAGTAGCCCGGAGTCTTAACATTTAATATTACCAAAAACTGTTCCAATGGCTGTAAAACTTCAAAGCCAGACTTACTTTTGAGCTGAGCAGTTTAAGTTTAAGGGCCTTGCCCAAGAGTCCAGTGACAGCTTGGTGGAGAATTTAAACCACAACCAGGATTTCAATTCACTCACTTCTGAACAGCCATCCTAAGGCTAATGGACTACTGTCTGCTGTCTAAATATAATACTGAACTGACACTTTCACACTGTAGAATTAAGCACTTCAAAAGAACTTTAATAGAGTGATGTACAAGTAAAGTGAGCAGTTGAGGTTCAAGTGCTTTGCAAATTGACCCAATACTGACAGATTACTGGAGTTTCGAAATCATATGCTATATTGTATTCCAGCTTCATCATCATTTACATTAGGCTTTTTTCTTCCTGTTTTAATGTAAACATATTTTAGGTAAGCATAACGTAGGGTAATGTACTTAAGCACTTATCTAATAACAAAACCCACTTACTCTTCACTGCTAATACAATGGGACGTCTGTAATCCTAAGTAATCAATTTTACATTAAGCGTCTTAATTGTAATAGGTTTCTATGGGAATATTTTTTTTTTTCACTTTCTTACTTACTTGCTTACTTTACTTTTAGATCAAAGGTTCGCTATTTCAGCAGAAGAGAGTATTTATGACCAGTAATAAGTGAGAGACGTTTGGTGTTCCTAGATCATTGCTGTAGTACATTAAATCACATTAAGCTTTATTCACATTAAGCGTTTTAGACTTTCAGCCGAACACTGCTGAAGCTCAATATCATGCTGATGCCTTAGATGTTTTGCCATGTTGCCACAACAGATCCACTTTCCACAAATATTCCATTTCCTCTCAAAGTGGAGCCAAACTTTTAATCTCCTGCTAATGCGCTAACGGGGCATATCAAAACAAAATTATATGCTGACATTTATAGCTCTGTAAATTACTGTTCGAGACACATAGTTAGTTATTGCTCTAGGTAATTTTAACTATACTGCTCACAAAAATGAAAATGAAACATCTAATTTTTAGATTCTATAAATTTTACTTACTCCAGATGATCGGAAAAAAACACAGGATATTTTTGTTGATGTTTTTTACACGTAAAATGTAATTATTGTTGTTTAATTTAGCATAGTTTACAGTTTAATTAATGCTCATTTACTGCATTTGACCATAGTCTAGACGTCTCCTTATTACTTAAGTATTGCTAATTGCTCAAGCGCCCAACAGTTGCTGGACTTTTTAAGAACAAACATATGAAGTTAGGATTTTACCTCACTACTTAAAAAACAACATATCTACAGCAAAAGTGAAATTAACCAAACTTGGTTGAAGGCCTCAGTCAACAGCCAAAAAGTTGCAGCTTGGTGGAGCCAGATCTGACTCCTACAGACTCCTAGAGTGTTGATATGTTGACCCAAAAAGTGGTTCACAAACTACAGTATATAGATTATAACTTTCTTAAATTAATTACAGAAGTTAGTTTGCAGAATTGTATTAAAATTAAAACATTGTTACTCTGTAAAGCATTTACTCTGTTCTAAACTCACATTTACAGTGTTCTAATATAGGACTGCTTATGTTAATGAGATGTAATTAATCATTTTTTCTGTTGATTGAGAAAGCTAGCTACTCTAGGGTACAAATGGCATTAGATATTTTACCAGTGATGAAGTCCAGACTGAAGTAATCTAATATTGTGGCTAAATTAATCATTAGGACTTGGTATACAATAGGGGTGAACAAAAGGGGTGCGTTTTGGTGATTTTTCTCCAGTATTACCAGATGTGTATTAGCAGTCTGGTTTACACACCACTAGAACATGAAAAATTTGTATAAACTAAAGGAATTTAACTGAAGTCTTGCAACACAAACATTTACAGCATTTAGCATCCGTCCTTATTCAAAGTGAATTACAACATTAAAACATACAACACTACAACATACAGTTCAAGCAATTGTGGGTTAAGAATCGATTGACAGAGCTAGGACTTACACCTTTTACCTTCTGCTCAGTAATGTAGTGGTGTAAATGCTGCTCTACCACGGTCTTACTTTTATTATTACAGTTAATCACATTCCAGGTCAGTCCTCATCTTGTCCAGGTTTTTCAATTATCCATTTCTCTAGCTAAAATACCAACCTACCTAATTAGTCAGGTGTGCCTAATTAGCCAGAGGGTATTTCAGTAATACACATACACAATCCAGACATTCCTACTATTGTGTGTGTGGGTCAGTGGCAGTTGGGTGTTTGGTTGTATTTAACAAGTCTTAATATAAATGCAGAATGCTTAAGAGTCTGACAAAATGTTTCCACATAGATTTCCATACACAATTAGCTGTGTTTTTCTGGCAAGGCATTTCAGACTGTTTTGTTAATGCATCATTTCAGTGATCATGTATTTTAGGAAGACACCTATAGCTGTCTCAGTTCCATGAGTCAGTCAGTGCTTCTATCATGATGAGTCAGATTTTTTGAACATTTTAGATTGAAGATCCTGAGATAAACATAGATAGAATAGGGGTATGACTGTCATGATGGACGACATGCCATGTTTGTTTGTTTGTTTGTTTATTTCTTTAACGTCGCTATTGGCATCATTGAGATTAGCCATAGACTAGCCATATATACACAGTCATACACAGAAAGGACCCAGGCCACCAAAATGCCATGTCATGTTTAATAGTAGATAAAATGGTCTGTTTCCTTTCTCTGTGGAGTCTGCATGTCCTAAATGTGGGTCCACATGGGTTTACTCTGGGCACTCCAGTTTCCTCCCACTATCCAAAGGCATGTTTTAGGCGAATTAGTGCCCCTAATGTGTAAGCCCCTAGTGGGGCTGTTCCTGCCTTCTGCCTTTTGCCACTGGCTATGCACTGGCTCTCCTGCAACACTGTCCAGGAAGAAGCGGATACAACAATGAATGAATAAGTACTTAGCAAATATATCCAACTGCCTAGGTTTTATGACAATTAGCTTAGGTGCATATCTAATGTATCAATTGTACAGCAACTCTCATGTGGAAGATGGCAGTATTAAGTGAGCTCAAAGAACAACAGCACAAATAATGTGATCGATAACAAAACAACTTCTTAACAATGCCACATTTATTTTGTTACTTAAAAGTCATTGAATGAAGTGAAATCTTGTACTTACAATTAAATCAAAACTGTTGCCATTGCCAATTAAGTCCATGTCTCAGGCACTTTCTCAAGCAAGATACACTGTTTATGCATACAAAAGCTGGCTAATTAAGCTGGATGTTACTTTCATGTTGAGTTCTGCTAGTGAGAGTCCGAGATGACAAGGAATAAAATATTGTCCGCATGTCAAGATGGATTACAGTGACTGAAATTCTGCTTTCCAGCTAGGACCAAATGCCAGAACCAATGACACTGTTGTCCTTCATATCAGTCTGGCTGCCATACCGCTAGATATTTTCGAGGCAACGAGAGATGCAACACTAATTATTGGAAGGCATGTAAATGAATCAGTGCTCATCCCTGGGTGCTGTGAATGCAAAACACTGTCAATCAACTCAATGTCAGAGGAGCATAGAGGGAATGACAAGCTCTGCGAATTCTAATCACCTTCAGGGAAAGAAACATCCACAGTAATGCAGGGTTTCAAAAGCCTCACTTAGAGAACAAGAGGAAGCACACATTGTTGACTCAGCAACTAGACAAACATGGAGGATACAATCGAACCCCAGAGACATAAAAGTAGAGAAAATAAAAGAGACAAAGAATGAATGTGTCAATTGAAGAAATACTTTTTGTCTATTTACTCATCATGTCAGCTAACTGGATACAATTGTGTTAATAATGAAGTAGCCTAACTGCTTAGCATCTGTCTTCCAGGAAAACAGAAACAAGCACACATCCCCTTTATTCTTCTTTCATTCTTCTTTTCCTGTCATGCAGAGCACATTTTATCCAGAGGACTTCATTAATACACACTCCCTCTTGCTCTCAGTGGATGCCACATCGCTAAAAGAGACAGCTGATGACTGAGCTGATTAATACAAACTCACAACATGCTCATTCACGTGTTGTTATTTATATGGATGAATTCTAAAGCCTTGCTGATAAAGAGCATCAGAGCATTGTTTCACTTCCTAATGGGAACTGGCATAATGGTTTCCATAACACATCTTCCCTCAGGATGTAATGATTGCATTGACTTCCAAGGGTCCACTCTGTTTTGATGTGGCTACAGAGCCAGGACATACAGTGTGTAATCAATTAAACTACAGACAAATTGTATTTTAATGAAACAGTTCTGTCTACAAAATCATGAATGCTACATTAGATAGAGCCATTAAACCATATTAACCAGAGCTTATTCTCAACAGATACCAGACTGCTCTAAAAAAAAACTAAATTCTTCATGACATGGATTTAACAATGTGATGGAAACTTTCCTTCAGGCTACAAATCTCAGTCATCATGCAAATCTCGTTTTGCCACACCCCGAAGATGCTTTATTTATGTCAGATCCTGTGACTGGAAAAATTGTTGAAGTACGCTGAACAGAATGTCTCATTCAACTCATTAGAAAACTGCTGGCCAGAAATGAGTGAACATGGTCAGCAATTATACTCCGACAAAACTGTGACATTCAAACAATGTTCATCTTATAATTGGGGGCACAGTGTACGCTGTAAAAAAGCAATTTACAAATGTTGGGTCATGTTGTCATGATGCGTTTAAACAAAATTCTGATCCCATCTCATGCATGTTGCAGTGGAAATTAAAATTCGCTAGATCATGCAACATTTTTTCCAATTTTTAATGAACTTGTTTCCAGCCCCACATTCCTGTTCTCATCTGACATATGTGATGTATGAATGTGATGTGATGTATTCTACTTTTGTAGTGCAGCAGCCTCAAGGTTTAATATGTGGTATCTTCAGAGATTTTTATTTTTTTAATCAACATTGGAAAGAGCCGTAATTAAGGTACTCCAGCCCTCCCGTCATCTTAATCAGGTCTAGCCATTATTCTCTGACCCCTCTCATCAACGAGACATTTCCACCCACATAAGTGCAATGGGGTGATTTTTACATAATACTGTCTACACTAAAGAGACAGTTATGTCTGAAAATCCTAGGAGATGAGCAGCATTTAAACCATTTTTGGCACCAACAACCATGCTGCAGACAAAGATCACATTTTTTGTCAGATTTGATGTGAACAGTAAATAGAGCTCCTGAGGCATGTCTGCATAATTGAATGCATTGTACGGCTTCCAGATGATTGAGTTATGTGATTGAGCAGGTGTACAGCTGTTTTGTAAGAATGTTGTCGTGAATGCATAACCAAATCACAGCCAGGAAAATGACTGAGGTAATTTAGAGTTTGATATCACCCCATATAGTGAACCTTGCACAAGCATTACAAATCATTATAACACAAAATCAGTGAAGGAAAACAATAGAAAGCTATAAGGCTACAAAGGCTTTGATGACTTTATACATGGCATGTTGACCTTGACATAGCACTCTCTGTTTGATTACAATCTGCCTAATGGGCTATGTCACCTACCTGCCTAGCTCAAGTGGGACACAACAAACATTTTTTATGTCAAGCAGGTGACTTGTCTAACTCGATTTACTAGATGGATTTAAAATTGACTCAGATAAGCACTAGTATTTACTTCCATCATGTGAATGTGAGGCAGTGCTCTGATTACTAAACAATAAGTCTGGTTCTGATTATGACAGGCCTGCATTTATGACAAAACATAATAATAATCAGATACCAACAGATAACTGATACTCAAAGAATCCTGTTTACATCTGTTACTTGCATGTTATTGGATCTCAGATCCATCTTGAATCTATGCTAATATGAACCACATGAACCACACTTATCATGTGTTTTAGTAGACATAATGCAATTCGTTATGCAAATGTTCAGTGCTATGCTGTATTGAACATAATAAGCAAATCAGATAATAACACTTATCAGTAACACTGTGAACAGATTTATTTTATGTTTATTTCTACAGCACATTTCTGGATTTCTTACAATTTAACTTAAGTTAAGGGCCCAAGGGCCCAACAGTAGCATATTGGCAGAGACAGCATTTTGAGCTCACAACATACCAACCAGTAATCTATATTCTTAAATGCAGAGTCATCGTTGTGTCTGAGTTATTAACATGAGTTCCCAGAAGGCCACACTTTGAACACTGCAGCTCTAGACTGTATTCCTCTAAGGAACTGAATGTGTGCTACTTTCCCACCTCAGCATGTCAATAAAAAACAATTCACACCTCTCAACACTGGGTAAGATATTTGAGATTTATGTAATGAATGACAACCGAAAGCACACACAATTTCCCTACCACACACCACAGGACAAAAATGTATCATGGTTATAAAAAGAGCACACATCCAAAGGCCAAAGGTCATCATTTTTACTTTTCTTCTTCAGACTAAATGCGTCATTTAAAACCTGTCATACTGCCACCTTTCTATTTTATACTGGTATAATACTGACTTTCAGGCAGAACACTTGGAAAACTGTTATGGGACTGACTCAATGGCACAACAACTGGGATAACTGGTATAACACTAAGTCAATGGAACAGCATTATGGGAAACTGCTAAAAGGTGTACAGTGCTTTGGGAAACTTTAATAGGTCTGATTAGCATTGTACTTGGTGAGACTGATATATGAATGAATGGTACAGCATTTTGACTGATTCATTAGCGAACCTTATATATAACTTACTGGCAAGTACAGCACAGAAAAAATGGTATAAAACTCACTGACTGGCAGAATAATTTGGGAAACTGGTATTTGATTGACTCAATTGCTCAGCACTTTAGGAAACTGGTATGGGACTGTATGACTGCACAACACTGGAAAACTGTAATAAGACTGACTGACTGCAGATTGGTCCCCTTATCAAGATCTTTTCATCTCCCAGTTCATCCATCACACTTTTGGAGAATACAAGAAATCTTGGAGTTATTTTTGATAACCAGCTCAACTTCTCTGCTCACATTTTCAAACTGACCCCATCCCCCATGTAAGATAAAAGGAAGACAATCATCAACTCCATCCTGTCCAAATGGCTCTTGCTGTCTTCAAGCAGCGAATAAAAACTTACCTGTTGACTCAGCACTTAAGTGAAGACTAAAAAGTGTAAAAAAAAAAACCTTTGTTTGTGTGTTTGTTGGTTTTACCTACATCAGATCCTAGCTGGTTCTGTTTGGATTGTGTTCTTAGGCATTTGCTTATTTGTACTAAAATGAGGTTTGGTTTACAAGAAGGAATACAAAGTACTTTTATAAGTCGCTCTGGAAAATTGGTACTTGAGTGATGTAATTGCACATCATTTTGGGAAACTGGTATAGGACTGTCTAGCAAAAAACTGCTATAGGATTGAGTGATTGGCACACCACTTTGGGAGACTTGTATAGAACTGACAGCACTTTGGAAAACCAGTATAGGATTGGCTGACTGATACCAAACTTTGGGCAAAGTGTAATAGGTTTGGCTGACTGCCACAACATTTTGAAAACCTGTTTTTGGATTTATCTGACTAGCACTGCACTTTGGTATTGTAAGACTGAATAATCTGCAACATGACAGCGTTTGGAAAACTGGTATAGAATTGACTTGTACAATGCTTTCAAGCACGAATATAATCAAAAATGCACTTACTGTGTTGCTCAAGTTCCCATTTAAATGTAAACCGCTGTCAAAGAGTGGTGAAGATGCCCTGCTACTCTGATCACTGGATGGTCCCGGAGAGCCTGGAAAAGCACACAGATGGTTAGCGATTCTACATATACACTACATGATGGAATCTTTGGGTTTGGCGGTTTCAGCACACCCATGGCTATGAAATACACTCTTATACACCCTTAAAAGTGTGGTCTAGATCACTGGATGCCACATTTACAACAAGTGAGCTTGTCAATCTAATACACTGCTCTGGTCAACTGTGAGGCCTGATATTATAAAGTGCAATTGTTTAAACAACAATTTCTTAGCTATTATTAGCCCACAGAGCTGATCTGGAACATTTTAAAAGGATTGAGTTGTTAAACCAAGGCCTCAGGCCTCAGGTCTTATTTTATGTAGGGAACTTCATAGATTGTGTTGCCATAGTCAAGCAACCAATATATACATATAGTATGTCAGGTGCTTTTGACTGTATATATACTGTGAGTTTACAACGGTGGCCAAAAGTCTAGTGGAATAGTTCTACTTTGCATTTTTCTCAAATGCATTGTAATGGTTTTCATTAATAATATAATGACCTAAAGCATTTCTCAAAGCTATGTAACAAATACAGTGTTTCCTCGCCACTTCGCGGTTCACCCTTCGCGGACTCGGTGTATAACGGGTTTTCAAAAAATATTAATGGAAAAAATAAATTGCAAATTTTTGCTGTTTCCCGGGTTTTGGTGAAACTTTTACACTTAAAAAATTACAACATTTATAAATATATATTTTAAATATTAATTCTAGGAATGTTATAAATCATAAAATATTACGATTTACAGTAAATAGCTGTTGTGTCTACTCAATGTGTAGGATATGACGTGCTGTA
>JAUZSU010030818.1:0-10423 GCA_034780255.1 Parotocinclus maculicauda | reverse complement strand
TCCCCTCCTTGAAAGACCAGCACCCGCCACTGGAGTCTATATGACCTATTTATGTAACCTTGTGTATAATTGTAACCGTGTCTATCATTAAAACGGCCAATAATTAAATACACCAAATAAACAAACAAACCATAAACGCACTTCACCAATGCCTTGATTGGCTGACAAGGATATGATCAGTCAATCGATCTTTCCTTCTTCTAATGTGGCCAAATTGCGATTGCATAGTGGTATTCTAGCTTATTAGACTGGCATTTCTCGAGCACCCTAATTCAGAGAATCTTACAAATGAACTGAGTTCATCAGTCAAGGCTTTGCTAAAGGGCCCAACTGTGGCACCTTCGTGTAGCCAGGATTTGAACTACACTTTAATGAGTATTGAATGAAAGAATATTCTTCACAGAGTGCCTCTCAATCATTCCCTTTAATTATGATGTTCCCTCTAGTTTACAGCACTGAACTACACTATATTGTACTGAAAAGCTTCTAACAAGAACACTCAGACTAACTGAATGACAGGGTGTACGAGAAAAAGATGCCTGAGGGAGCATTGAGTTTGTGTTTGAGAGAAGTTTTTGTATTTTTTGTCTTTAAGATGTGGCTGTCCTCCTGGATTTTCTTGAGGGGGTATTCATTGTTCACCTCCTCCCAAATCTCTGGATGTTTGTTCATCACTATTTCTGTCAAATGGGTGCCATGTGCTCGTTGTAACTATTAAGAGTTAAACTATTTTCTATATTAATTATCTGTGTGTCTTGGGGATAGAAATAGCACGGATTTGGTGGACTGACTCTCCTTTTCTAATGTTGGGGCAATGCAGAGAAATTGTACATTTGGCACTAGGGTGTATTTACAAATACACTGAAATCGAATTGTATATGCTTAGGATTTTCAAGCCATGAAAAAACAAATGCATAGTTACAATAAAGGTCAATATAAACACTGCTTTTGGACGCTTGGTACCGTTCGAGTAATGTCTAAAGAAATGGTTTAATTGGCAATTTGCATTTCTCATAAATCATTTAGTTAAAAGCACAACAAGCCTACAACACATAGGAATTCATAGGATTCATAAATCTTCCAGGTGACTTGCATCCTAAGGGCTGCTTTTGTGCTACAAAATTCTTATGCGCCAGAGCTGGGGTTTTGAGTTTAAATCCCGGTTCTGCCAATCAAGTGTCCCTAAACAAACCCCTTACTTTCCCAAACTACAAAGTGCATCTGTAGAGTAAGTGGAAGAAGGTGTACCTAATAAAGTAATCAGTGCTTAGATTTCAGATTTGTGTTATGCACAAAAAACTTCTATTTTGGAAGATACTGTCACTGACTGACACACAAAATTACCCTATCCCTCCAAAAGTGTATTGTAGGGCAAGACTTGTCAAAAATTGTGATGCTCACTGAAAACTTTCCGGCTTGATCTCAACTATTACTCAGGAGACATCTGGCAGTCCAGGTCAGTATCCCACAGTGAATTTCTCTCTGTGATCTAAAACCCCAGCTGTGCCAGAAAGAAGCTGTTCCAAAGCATTCCCCTGAGATGAAGGCGCTGTCACTCCAATCATGAAATAGCATCGTTATCCCTCTTTCATCTACGCACAAGAAGTATGGGAATGTGCGACTGCTTGATAACAATTTACTTTGCCTGTATTTTCACTGTTTTATACTTGCTTACTAATTACACTGACACATGATAATGAAAAATAAATCTGAATACATCGAGGTTTGCGATCTCTTATGTAGACATAAGCCTTACTGCAAATCGACAGAAGTTAATTATATTTCATTTATTGATTAATTTATTATTGTGTGTGTGTGTGTGTGTGTTTATATATTTTATATATACGCTTATATATATATGCTTATAAAACTGTGCTTAACTGTACTGCTTTTATAACTGTGCTACACATGTGCTTGAATTTAGATCAGTAACCAATACAGAGCACATTTATACTGAAATCATTATCATGATGCTTCTCAGTAATAATTATTAGATTGTTAGAGACCACATCATACTAACAACCACAGTCTAAACTGGAGACCCTGATACTCATTTTAACAAACTTACCTAAGACTTTACCTTTCTGTACCCAGCTCTGTTCCATGTAGTGCCTTTGCCAATTGACATCATTATAAAACAATTTCATAAGATCTTCATTCTTTTCTCATGAAGATTTAATTAAGTTACCGATTATTAGCGGGGTTGTTCTACTTAGTTGGCACTTTGGCGCACTGACGTGCTGACATCTGACATTTTAACTGGTCTGGCTGACTGACAAATATACCACACACTACTGCCAGTCCAACTTAGTGAAATACTGAGTTTGGTTCAGTCAGGATTTTAAAACATAATTTGCATAAAAGAGATGAGTAGAAAACCTAGATGGCCTCATGTAAAGCTTGTAATCCTGAAACAGCAGCAAAATTCACCAATTTTAATAATGTGTGTGTGTGTGTTCACATATATTATATTCATATTATTCAAATTGGTGAATTAGGCTGCTGTATTTATATATATGATGCATATATTACATTACATTTTGAATATAAAAGAAATGAGAAACTATGGACAATTTAATTAATAATGCATGTTTATTTGGTGAGTTGTATAGAGAACTTTTTTTAGGGGGGGGGTTACTATACAGTGTAGATACAGCAGTGGCAGTGGATATATTTGTACAATGGGTCATTTTTTTCAGAAAACAAGCTTTGTAATACTTGCAGTCATTTTTGTTAAAGCACAAGGGCAATTCATCCAGTAAGTAAATTCTTTTATAGAAGTTTTTTTCTTGCCAAGTTCAGACAGATTGTCTTCCCCTGGCACCTGAGATGGACCATCTGAGAGCTTAATCACGTGCTGAAATCTTTTAGACAGGCATGAGCAGGGGGTAGGGAGGAGAGAAATTGGTATTGACTGCTCTCTTTGAGCTAGTGTGAGCCTACAAGAAAGATTGATTTCCGTGAAAGGTTCAGATAGAAACAGGTAGCTCAGGGAAGCTACTGATTGCTCCCAAGACTGGGCCTAATGAAGTGCTGTTGTACAAACCCTTTCATTATTCTGCTCTTACATAGCTCAACGAGCAGCACTGCAGAAAGAAAAGTATTTGTATTTTTTATGAGGACGAAGAGGGTTGATTCGAGTTGAGAATGTATAATGGCAAAAGAAGAGGGAATATGGTTCAGATACTGTTTATGAGTGAAAACAGTATCAATTCCTAAAAGTAGAGAGAGAGAACCCAGTTAAACAAATGACACACAAACATTGTACTTTGTGGTTGTTTACAACACCAATTCCAGTCAGTGAACACAATTCATCTCTCCATCTAAAAGTGCAAGTTAAAACTCCACCATGCAAAAACAGTCATATATCAACAACACCCAGAAACACCACTGGCTACTCCTAGTTTGAGCTTATCTGAAATGGACTGACGCAAAGTGGAAAAAGTGTCCTGTGGTCAGACGAGTTCACATTTCAAATTGTTTTTGGAAATCACGGATGTCGTGTCCTTGACCAAAGAGGAAGTGGACTGTCTGGATTTTTTCTTCACTTTAAAATGAGGAAAATATAACTAAAACCAGAAATAACAAACAAAATAAATACTGAAAATAAGATATTTTTGCAAGTCTAATTTTGAGGATTGTGGTTTACGAAAATCACTGTCCAAAAAAAACACCTTTATAGATTTTATTTGGTTTGTAAAATATTCTGCTCTCTAAAATGTCTCCTAACTTTTATGAGCAGTGTATTTAGCTTATTATGCTCATAGTTAAGGCTTCAAGTTAACCCTTGTAAATATTACTTTATTTTTTTTATTCTCTATATTTTTTAACTATGGGACAGTTTGATACAGAAGTCAGTTTCAACATGTGAAAACTGATATACTGTATTCACAATTTAATAATCTACACTATTTTCACTGCACTTTTTCCATCTCTGGCATGAATTATTTAATCTATTGATGCTCTCAAATAATTATCCTTCTGTATAGGTCATACTGTCCTCAGAGTCTCCCTGAGTCCCTGTTAAGTACATTAGATGGGCTCATAAATTTTATTCCTCCCTCATAGACTTAATTTTGAACATTAATTTTGTTGAGGTCTGTGTCCGGGGTGAAAGGCAAGGTATTATATCATTAAACCATGAAAAATATGATTTCTTCTGTCAAACTGCATTCATTAAGAGTCCAAATATGGTGTTCTTTACATCACTTATGCATTTTGTATTATTGTGAATGGTAATTGCAATAAATGCAGCTGCGTGTCCATGATAACCCAGTTTATTAAGCTGTTATGGAACACTTTTTGTGCTCGTTTCGCTTCCACAGGCAGTGTTAAAACCAAAGATCATTCATTGTGTTTTCAGGCCCCCTGCTTCATAGCTAAACTTTTATTCCTTTTAGAGTTGCAATAAAAACGCTTAATATACTGCTCACAAAATTTAATGGAATATCCCCTAATTTTTGTGAGGAGTGTAGTTGACTAGAGCAGTTCTTATAAAGCAGAAATTTATCTTACTTGAAGTCAATGTGGCATCTTAAGGTAGTACCATGTTTGGAACACATCTCCATCGTAAAATGGGAATCGCCAGTATATAAAATCTAACGCATTCCCAGTATATCCCAGCTCGGCATCTCTAATGTTAGAGAAGGCTGTAGTCCTATTAACTATGCACCCTTGGGTTTATGGCCTCAAGTAGCTATGGCATTGATGGGATTTGAAGTTATGTTAAAGACTAGTTTATGTAATTGATAAAATATCTCATGATACAAAGATTACAGGCAGTTCGTTTTGCTCCAAGATTCAGGCAATGTTGAAGGCAATAATGGAAATCCCATAAAATGATCAGTGCTCAAAGCAGTGGGAAGTATTTTAATGACTGGGGACTGTACATACAGTGGAGGAGAACCCATGTTCTTTTATGAGTGCTGGCTCTGCTGGTTAGTATTCATATAAAAATTTAATGATGAGAGAGACTCTGCTATAACACATTTGCATGATCGTTTAAAGGATCTGAAAGGCAACACCTCGACGCTGACTGTCCACACTGTTCATGTACACGAGAAAAGGGGAACTGATGCAATTACGAAATTGTGAGAGTCTGTTATATTGATACTGTGGGGACTAATGGTCTGAGAGTGCTTGTATAAATGCTTGTTGGGATCTTCATGGAGAAGGATTCATAATTCAGAAGGACATTATTATGTATTTAAATTTTAGTATTCAATTAATTTTACTTTTACTTTAATATACAAAGTATTTACTTAATTAACATCTAGGCCACCCATGGAGGATGGGTCCCTTTTTGAGTCGTGGTCCTCCCAAGGTTTCTTCCTTCTACTTTCAGGGAGTTTTTCCTCGTCACTGTCGCCCTAGGCTTGCTCAATTGGCCTTTTAAGATAATATAAGATATAATATAATATAAGAAAAGCTGCTTTGAGACAATGCACAATTATAAAAAAAGGCTATATAAATAAATTTGGTAATGATAGTATCACAAAAACACCCTAACGCTTTGCAACAAGTACTCAAAGACCAATGAAGGTCAATTTGGTGCTGTCTGTCATCGACTTTCCTCCACACTCAACTAATCTAAAGCCCATTGAGCATTTATGTAAGTGGTTAAGTACATTATGAAAAATGCATTTCAGACACTAGAATCATGTCAGCATTACATTTTTGATCTCGTGTGAACAAAAAAACTTCCTCACGGAGCAAGTTGAAATCTAACATTTCTGGAAGCGTTCATGCATAAAGCTTAAAATGCAATAAAAAAAAGTTACATTAATTTGCTGTGACTATTCTTCAGTTTTTGTGAGTAAGAGTTCAGATTAAAAATTTGCAAAAATATATTATTAACTTATTGAAGAGGTTTATTAGTCACACATTACTTAATTTTCCATACACACTTAATCTGATTATAAACCACACAAATGTGAAGTACAGTAGTCCAATGCAATACAAAAGTTCCTTTACAAGGCAAAAATGCCATTTTCATTTAGAATTCCTCGTATTCCTCTTGCTCTATAAGCTGTTCTGGCCAAGATGAGGCAAAACAGACTGAAACAATGATCCTAGCACCACCATATATCATAAATTGGGTACAGTTCTTAAGCATTTTTTTCTTTCTTTAAACATAACACTTCAGTTTAATTAAATCTTATCTTCCACATGGGGTCATGGGTCAGCCAGTGCCCACCCGGCACAAGGGCAGGTTCTACCCTAGATGGGGCGCCAAACCATTGTCACACACTAAGGGCAACTTTAGAGACACCAGTTAACCTAACTCGCATGTCTTTGGACTGTTGGAGAAAGCGGGAGTACCCGGAGTAAACCCACGATCTTCAATTTAAATGTTTTTATTTTGGGGTTTATTAATGTGTGTGGATGCTGGGAATGAAAAATCAGTCATTCTATAAATTTCCTGATTCACCAGGATTTTGCAATAGCGACATTAGAACAGATACATTTAAGTTAAGACTTTTTTCGTCACTAAGTATCTCAAATGTCCATAATCTCTCAAAAATACAAAATGTTTTATGTAATAGGACAATCAAGTCAAACTTAAGAATTATTTGACTAAGAAAAGTGCCTTATCTAATTCCAGCTTCTTAGTGGGTGTGGTGGGTGTTCCTCTTAGTGAGCTATTGGATTGAAAAAGGTTGCCAATCCCTCAGGTGTTTTTTGGTATGGTTGTGGTCACATTGTAGACAATAGTGAAAGCACTCTGAGTCCAGTATGTAAGTTATATTGAATGGCTGAAAATGAGTATTCAGGTAGTCATACTATACTGCTCACAAAAAATAGGGGGTATTTAATGGTTAGGACCCTCCGCAGATCAGGTACTATTTGGGTGGTGGATCATTCTCAGCACTGCACTGACACTAATGTCACTGTGTTGTGTACTAGTATGAGTGGATCAAACACAGCAGTGCTGCTGGAGTTTGTAAACAATGTGCATTTGCATTGCATTTGCATCATTTAGCAGACACCCTTATCCAGAGCGACCTACAATTAATACAGTCTTACAATTTAAGCAATTGTGGGTTAAGTACCTTGCTCAGGAACCTAACTGTGGCAGAGGTGGGATTTGGACCCTGGACCTTTGGACCTCTACTGATCCATTGTCCAGTACCTTAATCACTAGGCCACCACAGTCCCAATGTGTTCACACATTGCACATGCTATTAGACATAAAAAGAAATGACCCTAATAACATCCCCTATTTTTTGAGCAGTTTTGTTATAAGAAATTTGAATTGGTGTCTTGGACTCTTAAGTATATGAGATGCCTTTAAGCTTTAAGCTTTTGAATCTTTAAATCCAGAATAGACTTGGCCTTCTGGATGGGATTTCTGCCCTTAGAGGTTCATTGGTTTCTCCTTAGATTTGTGTAAAAATTATAATGTTTTAAGTCATATTTATGTAGAAATTTAGAAACCTTTCAAGCAAAACATTGATTGTGGTCATAATGTTTAAATTTCTCAGTGAAATTTTGAGTAAGGTTTTTTCCTGTAAATGAACTTTTACAGAAATGTATTTCTGTAACTTGGCAAGAAACAATTAACCTTGTGGACCGTGTAGTTAAATGCAAACAGAATGGGTACATTCTTTGAATTTGTACTTCCTCTGAATAAGACTAACAATTTAACAATAGACCTATGTGAGTTAGCCTGAATAAAATAGATAACACCTTAATTTAATTTCTAGTCTCCTACTGTGGGTTCATTCTAATGGAAAGAAAATGCTTTTTTGTCTCTGTTGTCAGAGGGGAAAAGTCTAATAAAGGAAGAGCCAGTTCCACAGATTGGTTGGTGAATGTGTATTATTTAACGCCAGACATTCATTGAATTTGAAGTGGCATATCCGTACTGTTACTGAGATAGGAACACAATATACAAGTGATTACTTGTATTATTCTGATGCATAACAAGGACACAGGGGCACCTCAGGGCTGCAAACGTTTGTGGTAGGAAGCTTAATTTTTTAAGAAGACCCTGAAGTGTGCCATAGTTCCTCTGTGTCTTCTGAGACACCTTGATCTAGTGCAGGACCTGGTCCAGACAGACCAGAGGGCTGCATTAAATTGCTATCACACGTGATAGCTGTCTCACATACCCTGCAGTTGTTTTTGAAAGTCGGTTGAGCACATCTTTAGAAATAAATACCATTTATCGGCAAATTGGACATATCTTGAGGAGAATGGGTTCAGCAGTGAGATGGATGAACACAATTAAATAAATCATAAACAAGCTATTAAGAAGCTGCAAACAGCCAAATAGAAACCAGGAGATTCCAGACAAACACCATATGTATGGCCGCAGTGAATTGGAACAACAACACAGATTTTTTTTGTGCTTTATTAAACATCTTATCAGCATCGGTTGTTTTATTCATGACAGTAACAATATGTGCCAGTTCATGTCATTTAATTTTGTTGGATGGAACCAGAGTACCTGGAGTAAACCCATGCAGACACAGTGAAGGACACATGCACACAACTTCACGCAGTTCAGAGTCCGGATTGATCCAGGGATCTTAAAACTGTGAAGCAACAGCGCTAACCACTGCATCACCATGCCACTTTTCAAACACACAGTACAGGATGTTAAAAAAAGTCTAAAATTATTCTTCTTTATCATCTGATTCTATAATTTTAAAAACAAACATAGGAAAATACCACCTAGGTAAGCCTTACTAACTATTGAAAATATTTGCCACTCTTGGTGGTGTATTTTTGGAAGCGAGGACCCATGCAGCACCCTTGTTGTATATTTTGTTACACCCTTGGCTACATTACTTTGTTCTTCCAAAAAGCTTTCTAGCAGATTTTGGAATATGACTGTGAGGTTAGTTCCTAACAGACAGCAAGCCTTGGCTAACTTTTTGAATTACCGTGCATTTTCAAGGTGGCTGAGGTCAATATTATTTGGAAGCCAACTGATGCTCCCTGGACTTTAAGGACAGCAGGGCAGAAAGCTGATTAACTGATTTGTTGGAAGTGGAAAGTTATGTATCATATTTGGGTCACTGTGGTTTTTAGTACAACACATAACTGCCACTACCTTCCTATTGAGAGTCCAGAAATGTATGCTGTATTTTATGAATGTCTCAGCTCTGTTTGATTATATCAAGTGGTATACGTTTATACATTAAATTGCGCGTTTGCTTCTCATAATGTCGCCCCAATTTGGTTTGTTTTGATGACTTTCTGACGATTTTGTCATCACAGGGCAGTGCGGTATCACACTCCATCTCTTTCCCTGAAAACTTCTCAATTCATAGTATGGATTCTGCTAAATGTACTTCTGTCTTTATTATTGTGTTCCTATTATAAAGTCAAATTATCACAAGTCATAAAAAGGGGAATAACTCTCCTGCAAAAAATGGGTGAACAATTCGTTTTTGAAAAAAGAGTCACCTTGCATGTTTAAGGTAGTTGTCAATTTACCCTGGGATTAAACCCAGGAACCTCTTGTTGTAAGGCAGCTGTGCTACCCACCAAGTCACCGTGGCACCCCAAGAACCAGAAGTAGAGTAACAGTCGGTTTGACTGGATATCACACTTTAGTTACTGTTATATTACAGTAATAATTGTCACATTACAACCATTTTGCCAGATTACAACCATTTTGCCAGATGCTTTTAAAAATGCTTTACATTGTGAATTATATTACACATTCTCTAGACTATTCTAAAACCCATATTCTTTATTTATTAATATTTATAAGCACTTGCATTGAAGCTCAGTAGTATATGCCACAGTAGTAATGTTTGAAGACATCCAGGAAGTTTTTTCTTGCCACTGTAGCCCTAGGCTCAATTTGGCATTAGCCTTTTAAGATACCGTAATATAAGATTGTAAAGCTGCTTTGAGACAATGCTCCATTGTAAAAAGCACTATAGAAATACATTTGAACATGTAGGTGCAAATGTGGAACACTATACAAGTTAATAAACATAGACATAGAAACTATGCTAAACACACAATATGAACATACGAACACAGGGGTACAGTGACAGAAAGACAAGCCCACAAATCAAGCAAAAGAGAAGGCATGACTAGACACAGCAGTTAAACAGTGGACAGGGCTAAGAGCAGATCAAATAAACTGCCTAAACAGAATTAACAAAGAAAATAATGCTAAAAAAGCTATATAAGCTGGGTATGGCTTGGATGGGGCTAACAGGACCAGTAGTAAACAAGAAAAAAAAACTGGGAAACAGGGACACAGAACCAACATATCAGAGACCCAAAAAAACTTGGCTCATTGATGCATGGAATTGACCCTTGCATTACTGATACAGGAAATAGACACACTTAATAAAAAGGGCATACAGTCGATTCTGGTTAATAGGACCACCGGTTAATGGTACCAGCAACTTATTCGGATCAAATCCTAAAGTACCGAAACAAGTCCTATTAA
>JAUZSU010030807.1:0-10423 GCA_034780255.1 Parotocinclus maculicauda | reverse complement strand
GAGAGAGACAGAGACAGAGAGAGAGAAAAAGAGTGAGAGAGAGAGAGACAGACAGGTTTTAGGAGAGAAAGAGAGGTTTTAGGAGAGAAAGAGAAAGAGAGACAGACAGGTTTTAGAAGAGAGAGAAACAGGTTTTAGGAGAGAGACAGACAGGTTTTAGGAGAGAGAGAGAGACAGGTTTTAGGAGAGAGACAGACAGGTTTTAGGAGAGAGAGAGAGAGACAGACAGGTTTTAGGAGAGAGAGAGAGAAAGAGAGAGAGAGAGAGAGAGAGAGACAGGTTTAAGGAGAGAGACAGACAGGTTTAAGGAGAGAGACAGACAGGTTTTAAGTCGTATGCTGGAGATGTAAAAAGCTGAGCACAGATTTTTTTTCTGATGATCATTTTCTCAGTGAAAATGTTTCTCTTTCCCTTTTTTCTTTTTTCCCGTTAATGTTATTGTAACACGTCGAGTTTTAATTAGTGCTCTCTCTTAATGACTTACACCTGTCACTTACTGTATGGTACAGAAATAACACACTGCATTCTTATTCTTATTCCTGCTGTCAGTCAATAACAAACCAATAGCTTTACTTTCTTACATAGAGTTTATTTAAATAGTTACTTAATAAATTAATGATTAAATAACAGCAAAATAACATGAAACAATAACAAAATAACAAACAAACAAATC
The DNA here is from genome assembly GCA_034780255.1 of Parotocinclus maculicauda. NCBI lineage: Eukaryota > Metazoa > Chordata > Actinopteri > Siluriformes > Loricariidae > Parotocinclus > Parotocinclus maculicauda. Next base: position 9,750 of record JAUZSU010030807.1, on the reverse strand, counting down.
AATAATAAATAAATGTAATAAAACAATACATCATTTAATTATATTCTTCTTCTTCTTCTTCTTCTTCTTCTTATTATTATTATTATTAATAATAATATTATTATTATGATCACCATCATTATTATTATAATTTTTATGATTACCATTATAATTATTGCTATTTTTTTAAATGTTATTATTATTATTATTATTATTATTATTATTATTGTTTATTATTATTATTATTATTATTATTATTGTTATTATTATTATCACTTTTTCTATTAATATTAATAATAATATTGTTCTTCTTATTATTATTATTATTATCATTATTATTATTATTATTTTCACCATTATTATTATTAATATAATAATAATTATTATTATTATTATTATTATTATCATTATTATTATTATTGTTTTCACCATTATTATTATTATTATTATTTTTTTTTCACCATTATTATTATTATTATTATTATTATTATTATTATTATTAATAATAATAACAACAATAATAATAAGTAGAAGAATCATCATCATCATCATCATAATAATAACTTGCTGTAGTAATTATCAGAAAATTTGTACTTCTTTTTAATTAAATTCATTTTTGTTGGTTGTTTAGATTTGACTGGGATATTTAAAAAAGTACAAATTGTGTTCGAAAGTCCTTGAAACATTTCATAGTAATCACTAATTTAAGCATGCATTGTCTGGGTATGAATTAAGTCATGAAAGCCATAAACCAGTAGAAATTATGTAATTGGCCAAAATATGGCCACAAAAGGAGGGCTAAGCAAAGAAAAAACATCTATTTATGATACAGTATTTTATTTCCAGCTTAATTGCAGCTGTATAGCTAAGCGAAAGGGAAAATGTCTAGGGTTCTGAAAGACCTAAATATTATGATACAAAATATAATACAAAATAGAACAGATTTTAAAGCATTGTTATCTTTAAAAACAAATTTGTCTCTAAGTTCTGATGTCATGCAGCACAATCTACAAAATATTAATTCATTGCTCCACTCAGGTAGATTACAGGCCAGGATCGAACCAGGGACACTAAAATGATCACGCTAACTGCTTTGCCACATTCTACAAAATGCAATGCATAATAAAATATCTAAAACAAATCTACCGAAATAAAGTACATTATTGGGAGATATTTTTCAATTCCCAGTTTTAAATATGCTATGAATGCTTTGAATTTCAGCAGTCTTGTCTGACAAGGTCGGGACTCAAATGTAGCTGTGATTAGTTGTGTCTGTTTAGAGAGGTTTGGGGGACTGTCCCCAGCATTAAAACAGCAACCCCTGCTGGCACTGCAATGGACTGGTGTCCTTACCAGAGTGCGTTGACGTCTGCCTCCTGAGTTCTTAAAAAATAGGTGCTGAAGTCCCAGTGGCAGTGTCTGTTTTATAAAACATGTCACTTTATTTTACTGACTGGCTCTAGCACAGGAATTCATGTAACCCTCCAGGGGTCTGCAATTAGTTGTGTTGCCTAATATAAAGCTGTTTTACAGAATAAAACATCTTGTTATTTTATCTTTGTAAATGGTAAATATTGTAATTAACTACAAGACGTGCTGGTGATTATTTATTGACACTTGAGCAGTCAGAAATGTCCCAATTTAATTTTAGGGGTCAAACAACATGAGCTGTGTTTCAGGGGAGACAAACAAAAAAGCACTCTACAATGAACTATTTTGTTGTTGTGCTCAAAATTAAGCGTTCAAAACCACTTGTCAACTAGCGCTAGTCTTTCTTTCGATCTTTTTAACAATTTGCTCTATAGATCCCTCGAGGTGTTCAAAGTTCAGTTAGCATAGGTATGTGTAATAAATTAACAGTGTGATACTGCAGTAAGATATTTGATTATTTCACCAAGATTAATTAATAGTACAGACACTGCTATTAACATTTCATTACCACAGATTAAATATATTCATGTGAGAAGCATAAAATCAAACTGTAATACTAAATAACAGAATACAGCCAGTAATACTGGTGTATTAATCAGTGAGTCTGTCACTACATCTCACATTTGACTCATTATCACTGCACTATACTAAACCTTAACATCAAGCCATCCTCCAAAATCCCTCGTCTCATTGTGCATTCAGATGCACTCACACCTGCCCTCTGCCATTCCTAAGCAAGCTCTACACTGATGGTGACCCAATCTTATAACTGTATCCTCTTTAGGAGACGATCCTGATGCTTTCTTGACTTTCTTGGGTGCCCTGAAGACTTCTTCATTGCAATTGGTCCACTCTCTGTAAAGATCTTGAAGATTTGATAAATGTTTGATTGTTTGATGTCCTTGCCTGCGAAACACTTTTGATGCAATGCAATGATGAGTGCATATGTTTCCTTGAAGGAAAAGAAGAAATGGTTAAAAGAAGAAAACTTAAAAGCACCACTACCCTTTTAAAGCAACCAATCTGCTTTTCTAATCAGCAAGACAGAGTGATATCAGCTGTCCTGTCCTTTTGAACCTTTTTCACCTGAGCTAACAAGATCACCAATGAAATAATGTTAGTAGAACATTTTGTAGGGCTGAAATGCAATATTTGTCTGGAATGCAGTATTTTTTGTGATTAGGCCATTTTCATGGCAGGGAATTTAACTGATCACTTATCACAATCTAGAGTTAAGACAAATTGATACTATAAAAGCTGATGCAGTAAACTGTGTAAAAATCTAAATTTGTTCCATTCTTAAAATGTCTATCCACAACTCTACATATTACAGATATTAACTGCTAATTTTATATACTGTATAAATGTGTAAATATGAAGTGACAATAAACATGATGGATCGATTTATTGAAATTGAAGGCAAACAAGCCCTGTGCAGTTTGAAAGCCATGAAAAACAAACAAACAAACAAAAAATAATAATAAAGGCACATAGACTTAACATATAGACTTTATTTTTGGAATTCTGAAAGCCCGGGAAAACATGTACTGTGAAATTTGATAGTAGAACCTTAAAGTGGACAAATTAGCATTTGGACAAATTAGACTTTATGGACAAAGTGTAAAAATGCACATCAAAACTGTCAAGCAATTTACAGTTTTACTGTGAAATCTCACAGTTAACTTTTTCTGGGAGTGCTTAATAAACTTAAAATAGGGGAGAAAAAAAGCAAGAATATTAATACTGTTAGATGTTAAAGTAAGATTTTAAGTGTTTATATAAATTAATTGGACAAACTGTTAGCTAAAAACGTTCTTGCAGCAAGTTAGCATGTTAGCTTATTTCACACGATAGGTGGCGCCATTGTACAGCAACACTATAATGCTTTCATTATAACACTGGAGACTGGTGCACACAAAGAATGATCGGGAAGAGTATCACGTTGAAATGGTTTTGTTTCATATCATCTGAGTGCATGTTTCTGTACATTCTCAACCTGCTGACTTTCATGTTTGTTGTCACCCAGCATTACTGCATTACACTAACTAATCTAGCAGATAGAAATTTGGCTAACATCACGTAAATCTAAAATGGCTTCTTATTCGATGCGTAGCAGTGCATAGTGTCTCATTTAGTGCACTTTGTAGGGGATTAGGAAGTATACATTTACATTTTAAATCTTTAAAACAATCACAGTAGTGCTGGCAACATTCTCAGCTTCACCCCAGGAAAAAATGCACTGTGGAATTTGATAGTAGAACCATGAAGTGACCAAATTACTATCAAAATCCGTAGTAGAACTGTGAAATAATTTATGGTAAGTTCATAATCAACCAAATTTACAGTTGTACTATGAATTTTGACAGTGGAACCATGAAGTGGCCAAATTACCATTAAATATTCATAGTAGAACTGTGAAATCTATGGTCAAACTGTGAAAACTATCAAGCAATTTACAGTTTTACTATGAAATTACTGTGAAGGCACAGCAATTGTTTTTCCTTTTTTAATTCAGGTCTACTACTACTTATTATATTCTAAATTGCTTTTTGCTTGGATTTGAAACATTGTTAATTTGATTGTGTAATGTATTTTATGCCTTCAGTAGATGTGATGTTGAATCCCAGGGGAAAAAATGTACTGTGAGATTTCATAATAAAACAGTAACTTGCTTGACAGTTTTAATGTAAACTTTCACAGTTTGACCACAAAGTCTACAGTTTTACTGTGAATTTATGATGGTAATTTGACCAATTCATGGTTATACTGCCAAATGTCCCGTTTTTTCCTGGGATGATACCAATCATGGATTTTAACAAGGACACATCTTCAGTCTCACCACCATTACAACTGCAAGAAATTTGATGATGCCACTACTGAATTAGTATCATCCAGTATTGGTATTTTTTGAAAATCCAAGTAGTACAGACATCTGCTTTCAGGCTTGTTCAAATCAACCACAGGAGTCAACTACTAACAAACATAATTTTTTTCTGTGGCAAATCATTGACTTAAAAATCGGACAAAAACAGAACCTGTAGGCTATATTTGTATACACAGTTTGGTTAACTGAGTAGAAAACAAATGAATAAATAAAAATAAATATGCACTGTTTCTTTCTGCCTTTATTTAAGGCAGTCACTCTCTACTGAGTGATCAATGTTAAGAACTTTCGATGTTGTACGTTATCATTCAGCCTTTACCATCAGCCTCAGTGGCCCTGGGGCCAGACATCTAACTATCGCACAGCTCCCTGCTTCTCCTTCCCATAACACACCATGAAATTATGGTGCTCCACCAGCACTGAGATCAAAATGCCTCATTTCACACCATTTGTTCTGTATCCTCAAACCACTTTTCCTATCAAAAAGTGGTCAGGGTGTGTACATATAAACTGATGTCTGTGTGTCTGCTGGAGAGGAGGGTGAAAGGTTATGCGTATCATGAGGAAAGCATTCTCTGAAACATTATCACATAGCTGTTAGGAAGCAGAAACATGAAGGTCACCTTCCCATGTACCTCCACCAAATACGAGAGGGCGTGTATCGGAGCTCCCTATAGAAGCTGGTGCAATGGCAGCCTCTAATCTTCTCGACATATTCTCTGCACTCTGTCTCTGCTAAAGAACACACAAACACTTTCAGACACATGCACACAAAGTAGAGGTTACAGCAGCATGCTCTTGGTTTTATTTGGTTGTTGCTAGGTGACTGTAAATCTATAGTTAAATACAAAAACCGTTCATCCTTTGCAAGAGAAGCAATTAGAAGAAAACTGACACGCTGAGATGTCCTTAAATACACGTTTAAGTGGGAAAAATGAATTATGTTATATACAATAATATTGTATATACTAATATTTCAGTGACCACTGGGGGGCAAAGAGCAAAAATAACATACAAAAACAAAGCATGGCCGGTCCGTGTAATGGCATGCACACCGTGCCACTGATTAGCGGCTCCCTGTTGCCACAGCAACAAGGGTTCCAAGGTGACATGCCACTTAGCACCCCAGAATGCCACCGAAGACCACAAGGGAGCAGCAGTCACCGTTCCAACAACACGGTTTGAACCAGAGCACAGTGACTATATATTCGTATAGTATGCCTGCTGATCCTTGATGCATTGTCCTGATGGCCCAGATGGATGGAATCTTGGTCAATTGGTGGATCATCGATCTCCACACATTTCTGTTCCTCATCGATGTGATCCATGAAGTATTTCGGTAGGATAGTGGAGTAGTTTGCCATTGCTTTCTCCACTCCTCCCCATTTATCCGGGCTTGAGACCGGCGTGCAGCTGTTTCCAGTTACACGGCTGGGGTGTTTTGCATACACAAGTCAATGACAATTTGACGCCAATTAACCTAACTCGCATGTCTTTAGACTGTGGAAGGAAACCGGAGTACCCGGAGTAAACACAGGGAGGACATGTAGACTCCACACAGAAAGGACCCTAGCCGCTCCACCCTGGGATTAAACCCGGGACCTTCTTGTTGTGAGGCAAGCGGTGCTACCCACCTAACCATCGTCCTGCCCGTGCTGCCCGAGGCCCAGATAACTGGCTATATAATCCAGAGTGAATCAGTTAGTGTGGGGGCATACAGAGAGAGTAAAATGGGTAAGCTAACTGATGTAGGGATTAAATAAGTGACCAAATCATCACACACTGAGATTATCTTATCTTTAAATCGGAACGATAGGAAGAGGTGATTGTCACCTTGTGTGCCCTGTATAGTTTGACTGACAGAAAAAAGCCTGTGGAACTGTTTGTGTTTGTTGTTTCCTTAGATATGGTGTTCAGCCTGTATGTATGGCATGGCGGTGCATCTGGGGCTTAGTTCGCATCAAGATGGCTTAAGGAAATGTTCTACATTTAGGCAACTTTAAACGGCTGACACAATGAACAAATGGTTCGAGCTTCTTTGACATATTGACTGCAGAGGAACCTTATCAATCCAATTCAGCGTCGCAGGAGACAGTGAATACAGGGAAACCAGGACACAACTCAGGAAGCAGTCCTAGACAGGGCCTTAATCCATCTCAGGTCACACACATGGACAGCCAACTAACCTAATGCATGTATATGATCAGTATATTGACTAATGCACAAGACTAATATTCGTTCAGTAATACTGCAAACTTCTGCTCCAGAGTTATGCAAGATATTACAAGTGTGGTTGCAGCCGGATGTATGATCTGGGTTGTGTCAGTGAACATCCCTTAATGTGTGGTTTAAATATGCAGCACCATGCAAAAGTCTTATGCCACCATTAGATTAGATATACTGTACCATTGTTTTAGTAATGGTAAAAATGTGTATGCAGTATTAAAAAACAAAACAAATAAACAATCAAACACACACACACACACACACACACACACACACACACACACCTTCGATCATTTACATTTACAGCATTTAGCAGACGCCCTTTTCCAGAGCAACTTACAACTGGTACAGTCTTACAATTCAAGAAATGGTGGGTTAAGAGTCTCTCTTAAGGACCCAACTGTGGCAGCTTGGCAGAGGTGGGATCCTAATGTATTAGGATTTGAACCCAGGACCATCAGGTTCATTTAGGTCCAGAGTGCAGTACCTTAACCGCTAGGCTACCGTAGAAAACCATTTAAATCTAACATGATACCTTTCTACCAGGATGGCTACCTGTATCCATATATATACACGTATAGATCTCGCAATCTGAATTGAATATATATATTTAATATATAATTAAATATATATATACACATATATATATATAAGGCTGTTTGTATCGGGTGAAGCGTCTGCTTTTGCCAGAACCTCTCACAATTAAATCAGTATATGTGCCAATCTGAGATTCTGGATAGATTACAATGTACAACTACTTAAAGCTCTGTTTAATAGCCATGTACCGGTTTCATCCATTAATTTTCTTGTTCTCTTAATCCTGGCCAGGGTCATGGGAAAGCCTGTGCTGGAGGCACAAGTCACAAGGTAGGAACAGGCACCAGTCCATCGTACATATAATCACACTTTTATACACACACTCACACTCTAAGCGCAGTTTAGAAACACCAATTACCCAAAACACATATGTTTTCGGAATGTGAAACAGATATTTTTAATACTTTTTATTTTATAGACCCAAATATCTTCGTTTCACTCAAGAAATAAAAAAAATGAAATATGAAGACAACTATGTCTACTTTCACCAGATATGTATAAACAGTAAAACAGGCATGGCAAAATATTATATACATACAAATTTTTGAGGAAGCAGCCAAATAACTTTATATTGCTTTAAACTTTTAACCCATATGTATATATGTAGGACTACAGTTTATTTATGCTGCCTTCTAATTCTGAATATTGTCGTAGCGTATCCAACACTTCAAACTATAGTACAGTATGATCATTCAATGCACCATGGCCTAAAACCACCTGATTGTACTTTGTAATTAACAACCTCTTGGGTGCTAGTTCACAGAAACTAAGATCCTAAGTTTTTTTGTTTGTTTGCTTGTTTGTTTGTTTTTTCAATTAGATTAACTTTTTACTACAGTGCACTCATGCATTCACACCACACAAGCGCAGCCTAATCAATTACATGATTTATAGCCCAGCTGAACACATCTATGCATTTCCACTAAAGCCTTTACTTTATATCTTCTTTATCTCTGCTTGAAATTGGATGCACAACCGAGAGCCAACTCTTTTTGTAAAGTCAATGAGCAATAATTGTGCATATTTGACATGGTCCTATAGTTTTGGGTATTTGGTTCCTGTACACATCATAAAGACTTTGGCTTTATGCATCACTTTCTGAACACAAAACCCACAGGCAGTACTCACAGCTGTGTTGTTTGCAAGTGATTCTGACAGTCTGTTTGTGGCTATCGAGAGCAGTTTATTGGCAACCACTAACTAGACATTAGCATCCTTTCAACGCTACATCAATATGTCAGTGCATGGCCACCTATAAGAGGAGGCACTTGAGCTGCAAATACCTCTAAATACTTAATAATGAGGTCGTATTAGATGAGAAAAGAATACATATTCTTTCATAAATTATTTACTGTAAATAATTTAAAAACCTGTAGGATACTGTTGAATCAAACATAGTTTTTATATAATTATAAAGTGGGATCCAAACGTCTAAAACACATGGCAAATTTGGCAGAAACATCACATATCCCTTTGTCTGGATATTGTATATATGTCTCATTATAAACATTGTGTTTACTGTGTCTTGTGTTAATAAAGATTACACTTTTAACCTTGCCCATCTGTACCCCCGGATGTTACAGAGCATCTTATAACTAATAGCGTTTTAAAAGGTACAGTCTAAGCAATAGAGGGCTAAGGGCCGAACTATGGCGGCTGGGCAGAGCAGGGATCAACAGTTCTGTAACAAATGAGGTGTGCCACCACAGTTACATAATTAAAACAGTTTGTTGTTCTCCGAAAAGCATTGCAAACAGTTTATGGCATTTAAACAATGCTCAATTGTTATTAATGGGCTCAAGGTGTGCCAAGAAAATATCTTCCACACCATAACACAAGCAGCAGATAGCACTTTTAATACTGGTCAGGATGGATCCATGCTTTCATGTTGTTTACTCCAAATTGTGACCCTACTGTCCGAATTTCACAGAAAAAGATCACGTCTCATCAGACCAAGTAATGTTTTTTAAATATTCTAATGTCCAGTTTTGGTGAGCTTGTGCAAATTATAGTCTCCGTTGCCTGTTCTCAGCTGACAGGAGTAACACCTGGAGAGATCTTCTGTTGTCATGGACCATCTGCTGCCAGGTTTCATGTGTTATGAATTTAGAGATGCTCTTCTGGATTCTTGGTTGTATTAAATGTTTATTGGAGTAAGTGTTTTATCAGCTTGCAACAGTCTGGCCATTCTCTTCTGAACTCTGGCATGTGTCACTGGTTATTTCCTCTTTTTTTCTGTTATACTCTAGAAATCCTAGAGATGACTATTTGTGAAAATCCTATTAGATCAGCAGTTTCTGGATGTACAAAATTCAAAGTCAATCAAATCTACTTTCCTCTCCAATCTGATTCTGTCTAGACCATGTCTACATGTCCAAATGCATAAAGTTTCTGGCATTAATAAGTAGTAAGCAATCCATATGGTAGGTAAAATATATGGCAATGTATGAAATTGTGGTTAATAGTGATTGTTCACCATTGTGAACACAATTTATCATGTTCTAGTGATAAAAACAAGATTAGCAGAGTTAAAAATATTATTGATGTTTGACATTTCTATATACAGTGCATCCGGAAAGTATTCACAGCGCTTCACTTTTTCCACATTTTGTTACGTTACAGCCTTATTCCAA
>JAUZSU010030796.1:0-10113 GCA_034780255.1 Parotocinclus maculicauda | reverse complement strand
AAAAAAAAAAAAAAAAAAAAAAAAAAAAAAAAAAAAAAAAAAAAAGTTGCTGCTCTCAACTTTGCAACCTTTATTTTATCTGTTGTACTGATTCCACCCACAGACACCAATTATAGCTTTATAATAATATTCTTTATATACTGCATCCTGAATCAGCCTTTACAATAGCTTCTGAAAGTTTTTCTACATATGAGGCTTTATGTTCCAAGTTTCTAGAGCTTTCTTCTGTCCTATATTATGTTGTTGCTGCCCACTTTTACTTCTCCTAAAGCTTCCACAATTTCACACCACCCACTGACCAGACCTGGCACCAGAGCCAAATAACGAGTGGAGCATCAGAAAATCACAAGAGGACAGCATATTTACGCAGCAAGCATACCTAAGCATTAGTGCATCAGTGGAAACCAACTTGATTTTGGATTTGCAGACAAACTAATACAAACAGAAGAAACTTGAGGCAGAATCTGTATTTGGTGAGACCAGTAAAACATCAGAGATCGAGTGTTTTCCAAAACCTATTGAAGAACCTACAACAGTTCTTCTGAAAACATTGCGGCAGCCAAGTTGTATGCTGTAGGACGTTTTTCCAATTTTTTTCTTTTTACTGAATAATTTTACAACTTTGACATTTTGTTTGGGGACATCAACACAGACAGAGATAATTAAAATCCTTCAAAAATCTTTAGTGTTTTGCATTTAGTGTCACTCCATATCAAATCTATGCCTAAATATTTGGATCCCCAGGTCACCAGGTCTTTAATCAGTCCTGTTACCCAAACATATTCCCACTTTTGAATATTATGGAACAAACCACGTCACATTTTCAATAAGATGTTGCATCATCTGGATCTTCTGTGCACAATGAAATTACCAGAACTAAGTTCCATCTTATTTTGTCCTGTAGATTAGATGATATTTATGGTATGACTGAAACCATCACTCTCAACTTACAACCCAGTAACCTTAATTATTTACCTAATATTTTTACAATAAAAATACACATTTTTGGTAAACCACTAGAATGTGTTCAGTGCCCTAATCTTAAATGGTTTGGATGTGCTGTGGTTTCATTCAACATATCTGCAAATTCTCTACTGAAAACTCAGTCCTGTTACTCATATAAAGAATAATAACACTGCGTGAACAGTAACAGAAGAAATAAACTTGCCTAAGATGGACCAGAATCCATTATGAACAGTTACAGTACCAGTTCTTAAATTGTGTTATAAACTATTGAAAATTAAGCTTACTATGAGTTACAAGAAGCAAATGGCATCAATCCTGTAGAATCTCAACTACCACTGAGCCACCACATTTATAGAGTTAAATGTCTCAACCAGCAAACTATTTCTTTTGCAGAAAACTGTAAACAGAAAACTCATATCCCCACATCAAACTAGGTTTTGTGACAGAATTAATGAATTATAAAATGACAGACCCCAATTAGCACAGAGAGGGTTTTGATTTTTGAAGGCTGCAGCATGCCCTCGCAGACAACATCTTCTGGGAGCCGCATGGCCATGCTCCAAACATGTCGTCGTAATTTACTTCGTCAAACCTCAAGATGATTCGGTCTACGTGATGCCGTATAATCATGATGAATTTCTGCGCGTTAGGAATTCCGCTCACGGCTTTCGGCAAATGAGCAATCCCCACTGTATTTTTACTTGGCCCTGGCTTATAGGAGCTCATTTACGATGATTCATCGCCTTTGCCTTCAGCAAATTAGCATCGGAGACATTGTTTATTGGCCTTGCTTGTTGACATCCACATTGGCTTCTCATACGAGCAGAGTTTGCAGCGATGTTCAAATACAACAATGATTTTGTGTACTGTGCATCACTTTGACATGTCATATGTAAATGGCATGTGGTGCCATGACTGATCAGGCATTTCATTGTAATGAAAATGATTTCCAAGATCGAGTGTTTGTTTCAGCACTGCTTAGGGATGGATTATGCAAAATGATTCGCGAGTCCTTGAAAATCCTAGAACAATGTTTACCTTGACTAGATGCAACCTCAGAAAGCTGTTGTTTTTGTTTACTACTATATTATAAAAAGGAGCCGTGTGTTTATGTATTAAAATAAAATAAAACATTTTTTATCTCAGGCAGATACGTAGATGATTACAGGTGTGGTCTGATTAGACGCTGGGGCTTGCCTCAAGAGGGCACAAAAGTGCATTCCCCACCACCCTATACAAAGGCTCTCATAGGCTGCTTTTGGGTAGTGTACCTATTGGTGAGAGACTCGACTGCTGGACATGCCTCTATGACATTTTGGCCAGTTGACTGTGAGAGGAGGCACATAAATGACTGGAGAGAAGCAAGATGGCTGTTTCAATAAGTTGCCCGCCCTCTACGTCGTTCTGACCAAGCTGTTAAGAGTTGAGAAAGGTAATTCCATGATGAAATGCACATACTGGCTGGCTTCAGATGACCCAGACAGCGAGGATTGAGCAGCTCCTACAGTTTTGTTGCCGACCATCCAGACACAGATGGATACACACCCCTGTCTCGCAGCCATGTGTTTATTTATTAAATTTGATTCTTTTTTGTTCTTACAAACCTCACTAAAACCAAAAGAAAAAAAAAGGTTTTATTTAAGCGTTAGTTATGAATTTTAGATTAGATTATACATTTTTTTCCCCAAAAAATTATAGATTGTGAAATGCTAGAGCATTAAACGTGCTTTGCATTAGCATGCTTATCCTTAGCTTTCCTTTTTGTAACAAATGTGGCCCTAATTACTGTACTGTCTAAAATTGTCCCTTTCACTCCAGAATTCCCTAATAGTCCATGTTTCCAGTTCTTATTTTCTCTTGACATCCTCACTAACAAGTCTTGCCTGTTGCCTTTTGCATCATCTGTAATACCCATTCATTCATCATCTTTTCCGCTTATTCCACTTGGGGTCGCGGCCCAGCCGGTGCCCAACCGGCAACTCTGGGCGCAAGGGCAGGAACAACCCCAGACGGGGCGCCAATCCGTCGTAGGGCACACACACACACACACATGCACTCACACATTCATACACTAAGGGACACTTTTAGAGACACCAATTAACCAAACGTGCATGTCTTTGGACTGTGGGAGGAAACCGGAGTACCCGGAGTAAACCCACGCAGAGGACATGCAGACGCCACACAGAAAGGTCCCAATTCACTCCACGCTGGGATTGAACCAGCGACCTTCGTGCTGTGAGGCAGAGGTGCTAACCACTCAGCCACCGTGCTGCCCTCATCTGTAATACTGCACTATATTTAAATCATATAATTAAAAAAAAACTAATAATTAATTTTACTGTGTTTTCTCAGCTTTATAATATTCTTTTCAAAAGCTTGTTTAGGCGTTGTTTTGTTGTGAAAGCCCTTGTGACCTTGCAGCGGGAGGAGGAAGAAGAATCAGCCCAGCATTGCTGCTGATAATAGGATCCTAAGAATCTTGTTTTTCCAGCTATGTTCTGTGTAATTGAAAGAGGCTCTATGTGGCTAAAAGTGAAAGCATTGGCACAGCACAATGTGATCCAGGCCAGTGACATTTTACAAAAGACAAGCCAATATCACTGAATTAGGCAGGATTTTTCCAGGAGTTCAATACCTATCTGATCCAGTCTTCATTCTAAAACAAGCCATGGCCCTCGGGAAAGACATGAAATCTTAAAAGCTTTTAGCTTTATAAATATAACATGTCCTTGAAACCTTTGCAGAAAATAAACATTGCTAACATTTCCCATCCAGCTCTTTGGCCAAATTGGTTTGGATTGTATTTTTAATCCAATTCAAAATAAATATACACTGTATACTCCATGACTACCAAAAAAAGCACCTTGGAGTCGTTGAGACCGAATGAGACCGTGTGTGTGAATGTAGTAATGATACATGTAAGTGATTACAATATTACAATGAAAGGAAAGGGCCTGTGGAACCTGTAGGTTGCTGAAGCTGGCATCACAGCTTATATATACAATTATACAATAATTCTGGCAACCGGGCAGGCCAAGAAAGTGTTGCAATCTGGTGAAGACATTCTTGTGAATCCTTTGCTGTAAATGTTGTGAGCATTATCCTGCTGAAAAATGCCGGTTGCAAACCTGCAATGAAAGGTAACATGTGGCCACAGGTTATCCTGCACATATCACTGAACTGTTAAATGTCCGTAGGGGTGACCAACTGTCATATGCAATGGTACTTCAGATCACAGCAGCAGTTTGAGCAGTGAGTCGCTTCACGGCAAAGGAAGGATTGAATCACTCACCAGGAGGTCTCCATATTTAAATCAGACTTTTGTCAGATTCAAATTTATTTATATAGTACTTTTTACTATATAGCATTTTTTCAAAGCAGCTTTATAATATTATATCATCTTAAAAGGCCAATCCCAAATTGAGCAAGCCTAGGGCGACAGTGACGAGAAAAAACTCCCTGAATGTAGAAAGAAGAAACCTTGGGAGAACCAAGGCTAAAAAAGGGACCCATCCTCCATGGGTGGCCTAGATCGGATCTCAAACAGAACCTGGATTCGTCACTAAAGATGATATAGTTCCAGTCTGCAGCAGTCCAAGTTTCTTGGTCATGACACCACTACAAATGAGGTTAGAGGCTGGCTGGTAATGGCAGGACATGTAATTGGCATTGTAAGTGGCAAATGGGTAAAGACAGGAGTGTTTAGTAAAAGGCGTCACCTGCAACTGAACAGTGGACAATAAAACTATAGGCACTGCTCTATAGCCAGAGTCTGTTCACCATGTGTGTGGGTCCACCAATAGAACAACTTTCGTCCAACCCCTCTTCCCCTATTGTCAGTCATGTCAAAGAACAAAATAATGTCTAGACGTCAAAAGGTACATTACCCAAAAGTATACCGTCTTTTTATAGGGAAGCAGAGGAAGCACTTTTATACCCTCATGGTAAGACCCAGGTTCTAATCAGACCACACCTGTAATCATTTACACTTTTGCCTGAGACAACTGCATGCCGAGCTTTGCAGCAAGCTGACGTCATCTGCCTGCGTTCTTGCATTGTTCATTGAGTCTCAGATTGTGGCAATTCTGGAATTAACCCTACGTTTCAGTTCAGTAATGGCCAACGTTATGTTTTGCGCTGCTAAAATGTAGAACAGAGAAGGCCAACATGCTTTCTCTGTAAGGAGACTATATAAACTGGCACTCACGCAGTGCCATATGGCAGCTGAACATGAATTTGAGAGTTTATTGCTCTGTACAAGAGCTAACAGATGCCTGCGGCTGGCTATTGCAAAATTAGTTTTGTTACAGCGAGGTGCAATATAACCGGATATGTTTGCATACGTGATTACACAGGATCCTGCTCCCATAGAATAACGGCAACGTCGGCAAAGGAGGCTGAGCTGATTTATACCTAAAATAATATGTTGCCTGCAGGAGGCTGGTTCCTAAACATGAAATGTGGGAGGCATCACACAGATTTGCCTTATCAGAAATGTTATTACAGGGGCAAAATTTAAAATGGTGTAAGCAAGAGTCTTACTATCACTTCTGCAAAGCCACCTAGGGGATTTCAAAGAATGTTAGTGGTATATTTTAATAGCCTTCCGGGGAAAAATACTTGCTGTTATATCAGACTACATGCAATGAACATGAAAAAAAATCTGAGGAACAAAACTTTTGATATTTTTTTTTTAGGTGACTAATTATTTCGTACAAGTTCTTTTGTAGCTAAAATTTGTAAAAAGTGCTGTGAAAAAGTCCACCATTTCATTAGACATACTATTGGTTTAGCAATGGTTTATGATCATGTAAATTTATTTATTGGTCTCTGAATTCTAATCCTCTTCAATGCTTTCAATCAGTTCTAAGTCGCTCTAGATAAGGGCGTCTGCTAAATGCCGTAAATGTAATGACACCAGAAATCAGGAAATTTGTAAAACCATTCAAATCAGAAAAACGCTACTATAGGTTACAGCTAGAATTTAGTTTAACACTTGAACAAGCTGCCAGATGCTGCTATTGCTAATCATTCTACGATTTAAAGAAGCTTGATCTGGAATGACCATTTTAGAAGAATAGCAAAGGAACCACTTTTTAAGAAGAAGAGGAACATGGTGAAAAGGCTAATATGCACTTAAAGCTCACAAAGATTGGGATCAAGATCAGAAGAAACAGTATCATGGAGTGACCAATCCAAGCTTTTTGCTTTCAGTCGTCAACAATGTGTAATATCATCATTATACCATTGCTAAAATAAACTTTGTTAATCTGACAAAGGTTTGGCAGAACTGTTACAGCTTAAAACTTTAGTTTTGCTTACTACTTTTTAAAGGACAAATCTATTATTTTTACTAACTACATATTCAAAACAGGCTTGTTACTTTATTAAATTATCAATTATTTCTCATTTATCTATTTATTTAGACAGACACCTAATGATATGCAAATCAAAATATATATCACAATGAGAACATTGAAACAGAATATGTAATTCGTGCAAGTTCATTAAATTTTGCACACCCACAAAAAAAAGTGCTGTGACAGTGGAACCATGAAGTTGCCAAATTACTATCAAAACCCTTAGCAGTTCACGTTAAACCTGTCAAGCAATTTACAGTTTTACCATGAAATGCCACAGTACATTTTTTCTTGGGTGGACATGAACATTCAGACTATTTGCTATGACACTCATTTAGCTTTGGTGGCCTCCCAGTCCTCTTGATTAACTTTAAAATGTTTCTACACCTTGATTGGAGTAGACCTGTGGTAAATTCAGAGGAGTTAGAAACGCATGCCTGTCTTAGGTCTCACAGCTATCAATGCATATCAGAGCAAAAACCACATCATCATGAAAAATAGAATTGACTGTAGAGCGTATGCTGTATTTCTTGACCAACCAGATTTTTTTGGTCCCACTCCTCCATACAGCTCTCCTCTAGATCCTTCAGCTTTAAGCACCCTCCAAAGATCTGATATTGGATTCAGGTCTGGAGATTGGCTAGGCCACTCCAGGACCTTAAAATATTTCTTATAGAGCCACTCAGTTGTCCTGGCTGTGGGTTTCAGGTCAATGTCAAGCTAGAAGACCCAGCAACGACTCCTCTTCAGTGCTCTTACTGAGGGAAGAAGATTGTTGGCCAAAATCTCACGATAGATCACCCTATTCATCCTTTTGCAGGATCGTCCTCTCACAAGGTGAGATCTTGCATGGAGCCCCAGACCGAGGAGTGGTTTAACAGTCATCTTGTGTCTTCCAGTAATTGCATCAACAGTTGTTGCCTTCTCACCAAGCTGCTTGCCTATTGTCCTGTAGCCAATCCCAGCCTTGTGCAGCTTCACAATTTTGTCCCTGGTGTCCTTAGACAGCTCTTGGGGATGGTGGAGAGGTTGGAATGTGATTGAGTGTGTGGACAAGCGTATTTTATAAAGGGATCAAAGATGTGCAATTTATAGGGAAATTATAGGTAATGAATGCAGAATAGGATTCTTAAAGAAAAATCAACAGGTGTGAGAGAGCCAAAATTCTTTCTGGTTGGTAGGTGATCAAATACAATGTGACCTTTTGGATTTTTTTTAGATTCTGTCCCAGAGATTTAATGTACCTACGATAAAAATTCGACCTCTCCATTCTTTGTAGGTGGGAAAAGTCAGCAGTGTATCAACTACTTATTTTCCCAACTGTACATAGTTAGGTGTAAAGCAGTCAATAGTTTCTTTTTTGCAGAGTAATTCCAAACATACACATTTGCTCCACTTTTGTGGAAATGCTGACGGAAGGAGGAAATGGGTCAAGTCATATTTGGGTCCAGCCCACTGAGGCTTCATACCAATATGCAGGTATAATAACGTTTATTGATTATAAGGCATCATCAGTCCTCCCATTGGAAATAAGTTCTCCTAACCTAATAGCCATCCGAAGTAATAAACAAATATGTCTGAAAGACCACACTTAAAAGTACAAATGATGTACCATGATAGAATCAATTGCTTCTGTGAAGTAAATCCATGTGCAGTGATGTAACCAAGCCAACAAGTGGATCGAGTTATTAAATAAATAAACCAACTTATGACAATGGTTCTCTAAAAAAATATTTTATTTAACTGCACCATAAGTATGAAAAGGATATCAGCTTAAAAGGATGTCAGGTCTGAGGTCTTATCACTTCCAGCCAAAAGTGTCAAAATGTAACCATTTCCAACTGGCTATTCAAGTGCCTTTTGGTTTTCTAGCAACCAAGTTTATATCTAGTTCATGTCCAAGTGTATGTCAAGTCTTGTAGCCTATTCTTGCCTCACCCTTCAACTGTCTACAAAAGGTCTCACCCAAGCACACTTGGATGTATTTTTGTCTCTGTCTGTTGTTTCTTATGCTGTTCCTAGCACCTTTTTCTTGGTCTCCTGGTTTCTTTCTATGCCTGTCATTCTATATGGGGTCTCCTATTCTGGGCGGAGTACAACACCTTAAACTCCTTTAAAATGTAAGAGAAGTTTAAGGGCAATCTAAACGGTAATAAGTGGCAGAATAAATTCAGTCTTTAAGGAAAATCATCAAAAAACAAACAAAAAAAAAAAAGTATCCCTTAAGTAGCAAATGTCCTTTATGAACCCATTTAGTTTTGCAAAAATAAAAAATAAGAGCTTTCTTCCCCTATAAATAAAACAATAAAAAGTGTAATTAGTGATTTATTTATTTGCTATTATTATTATTATGTAGTCAAGATTATACACAAGTTGACGAGATATGTGATGATATGTGATGTTATTTTTTACTGAAAGTGGTTTGGATGTATTATTATTATTGCCTAAAGAGTCATGTTTTCTTCCTGTAAAATAAAAAATACTTTTGATCTTAACTTGCGGCAAAAAAACCTCAGTCACTGTGGTAAATTTACAGTTGACTGAAATGTGGTATAATGAAAGTCTAGTGATTATTAATGATTATAAATTTGTTAAAGCTATCAAAATAATTAGCCAGAAATGTTAAATTGAGCGTAATCGAGCAACAGCAATTTTGCTGAGGTAAAAGCTGGACCGATTGCATACATGCCAGATACTTCAGCCATTGGTGATTTACAGCCATCTTGTAATCAAAGATGCAGAGTTTAACACCAGTAATCAATTTCTTGGTAAATAATGACGCCTCGTTTTCAGTTGAACTGTGAATTCATTAAGTGCCTGAACAAGTATTTGTTTTAGCTTTTACAGCTCTTCCAAATCCATAAGTAGACAAACTTTTGGCTCAGATTGGTCATTAATAGCGTCATCTTCCAAACTTAACAACTCAACAATGGTTTTTGCAGCCTTTGCAAGCAAGTCCACAACGCAGCACATGATATGTCCTGTGGTTTTTGACTCTCACTGTACAAAACACTAACACATCCATCTCTAATGTTCCTTTGTAAACGTCTGAGCACCAAAGTAACAACCAGAAAATGAAGTCCACGGTATTAAATTTCTTATAATTAGACCTTGAAATATTGATTTATGCTTCTACTTTGAGCAAATTAGTGTGAGAGAGGGAAAGATGAAAGCTCAGCCTCTGCAGCTCAAGTCTCTTGAAGAGGGTTTTACTAAATTGCTGTCCAAGTGAACGTTGAATAATTTAATACGTACAGATTTGTTCAGCATTACATATTCTATAATATCTACCATTATTCATTAAATAATCATTATTGCATGTATAAACAGAACTAATAAATAATAAAATGCTTGTTATAGCAAATACAATACACAGTACTTAATAATAAAAAAAATATATATTAATATTATGTTATAAACAACACAAACATTGTTCCACCAGGTTTGAACCGAGAATCTCACGTCTCCAACAGGCAGTCAGACACCTTCTTCTAGCTGGAAAAAATGAAATGAGCACATCTTTTTCTCTGTGACCGATGGCATCCTTACTTTTGTGGAGCAGCCTGCCTTAGATTCTTTCATTTGTATTTTTGGCCATCATACTTATTACAGAGAAAACTAAGTACTAGCGGCCTGCCGATGGCAACTCTGGGTGCAGGAACAACCCTAGAAGGAGCACCAATCCATCGTTGGACACACGCACACAGTCACACACTAAAGGCCATTTTGGAGACACCAATTAACATAACACGCATGTCTTTGGACTGTGAGAGGAAAACTAAGTACC
>JAUZSU010030785.1:0-22022 GCA_034780255.1 Parotocinclus maculicauda | reverse complement strand
TTTTTTCCTTTTTTCTTTCTTTTTTTAATTTATTCTTTAACTTTCCTTCATTTTATTTATTTATTTTTTCCTTTTTTCTTTCTTTTTTTTAATTCATTCTTTAACTTTCCTTCATTTTCTTTCTTTCTATTCGTTTTTCTTTCTTTCTTTTTTCCTTTTTTCTTTCTTTTTTTAATTTATTCTTTAACTTTCCTTCATTTTATTTATTTATTTTTTCCTTTTTTTTTTCTTTTTTTTTAATTCATTCTTTAACTTTCCTTCATTTTTTTTCTTTTTTTTTTTTCTTTCGTTTTTCATTTTTTTCTTTATTTTTTAATTCATTCTTTAACTTTTCTTCATTTTCTTTCTTTCTATCCTTTTTTCTTTCTTTTTTCCTTTTCTTTCTTTTTATCCTTTTTTCTTTCTTTTTTAATTCATTCTTTAACGTTCCCTCATTTTTTTTCTTTCTTTCTTTTTCTTTCTTTTTATCCTTTTTTCTTTCTTTTTTAATTCATTCTTTAACTTTCCTTCGTTTTCTTTCTTTCTATCCTTTTTTCTTTCGTTTTTCCTTTTTTCTTTCTTTTTTAATTAGTTCTTTTTTACTTTCCCTTATTTTCTTTCTTTCCTTTTTTCCTTTTTTTTATTTTTATTTTTCTATCCTTCATTGTCTTTCTTTCCTTTTTATTCCTTTTTTTAATTCATTCTTTAACTTTCCTTCATTTTTTTCTTTCTTTCTTTTTCTTTCTTTTTTAATTTGTTTTGATTTTTTTTTACTTTCCTTTATTTTCTTTATTTTTTCCTTTTTCCTTTATTTTTTTAATTCGTTCTTTTACTTTCCTTCATTTTCTTTCTTTCCTTTTTTTCTTGTCTTTCTTTTTATAATTCTTTATTTCTTTCATTCTTTCGCACTCATGGCCTTCTTTTTTTTCTTTCCTCCCTTTTATCTTTTTTCCTTTTAAAAAAAAAAATCCTTTCTATCACACTTTTGGCCTTCATTTATCTTTCTTTCTTTTTTTCTGTCTTTCTTTCTTCAGTATTTATGGCCGTATTTCTTTTTTTTCTTCCTTCTTTACCTTTACTTTTTTTTTTCCTTAGTTTGTTTCTTTATCATTTATGAGTTTCTTTATTTTTATTTTATTTTTATTTCTATCTTCCTGTAACTAATCTATAATCCCTAATTGAGTTTGTTCTTCACCTGATGATGATGTGTGCGCTGATTCTATAGTACTTAAACCAAATATATATATCTGTGTGTGTGTGTGTGTGTGTGTGTGTGTGTGTGTGTGTGTGTAGGAGTATGACGCCGGCATGCAGAAGTACTACAACGTGTTCAGTCTGTACTCTGGTCAGGAATACATGGTCCAGGTTCGCTGTAAACCGGATCACGGCTTCTGGAGCGAATGGACGAGTCCCGTCTACGTCCAAATACCAGAGTGTAAGAGAAAAGCTTCTTTAATCTGTAGAAAATAACACAAATACACAGTGATGATCTTTACTCTGGAATACAGCAGGAAATCAACACTCTGACAGATTTAGACGTTCTGTAATCGAGTACCGGGGTTCTAAATCCGCTCAAATGAATCAAAACATTTCAGGCTGTTTGTTCTGATCCAGGTGCACAAACATTTACCAAACAGGCTGCTTCAGACGGAGCGATAAGATCAAGGCGTCTTTATCAGGATTTATGTTTAACACGCTGTTACCTGAAAAATATGCAAACGCTGAAACTGCACCTGCACAACGAAACGAAACACCTGTCAGCTTTCACTTAACCCAAAATAATAATCATAATCATAATCATAATAATAATAATAATAATATAACTGCTCTGTGTAAAACATCAACAAACAAGATGAAAGATTAGGCACGTATTAAATAACCAGATTAAAATACCTGATCAGATTATATATTTATACCTTAATATGGGCGCTAATGAAAATAAGAAAATAGTACTAATTAATATAATAATAATTAATAATTGAATAATAATCCAAATGATCCTATTGGTGTCAATAAATCGGGATAAAGACCAATAAAATAAATACAAATAATACATGAGTGCGATACAATAACAAATATAAATATTATAATATATTAATGGAATACTAATAAGGATTATTACTCAGTTAGGATAAATCGCGTTAGTAAAAATAATAGTAAAGTGGAAGAAAATAATTACTATCTCATAAAGATCTTATTAATTTATTAATATGTTTTAATAAAATATAAATATAAGAGCCGTTTAAATCATTCGAATAAATGAGAAAAAAGTGACGTGAATTAGTAATAACGATAATGGCGACTATTAGGATGAAAAATTTATTATTATCTAAAAATCTATTTTTTTATTTTAAGCAAAATAATTATTTGCATAGTAATTTAAAACTAGTTTTTGTATAAATATATAACAATAAAAGTGACAAACAAGGAATGATGTAATAAGAATGAACGTTCATTATAACGTTGATTATATTTATTTATTTATTATTTTTTTTAGACATGCCCAAGGAGAGGAACGTATGGATTATAGGGATCGTTTTTACAGTCTTCATCTTCATCATCCTCACCTGGATCATGAGCTTAAAGAGCAACAGGTGAGTCTGAGATAATAATAATAATAATAATAATAATAATAATAATAATAATAATAAATGATAAAAAAAATGCACTAACAGTTAAAATAATAATAATAATAATAATAATAATAAAAATAATAATACAAAAAAAATAATAATAACAATAAATGCACTAACAGTTATGATAATAATAATTATAATAATTATAATAATAATAATAATAATAAATGCACTAAGTTATAATAATGATTATAATAGTAATATCAATAATAATAATAAAAATAATAATAATAATAATAATAAAAAAAAATCAATGCACTAACAGTTATAATAATAATAATAAAAATAATAATAATAATTAAAAATAATAATAATAATCAATGCACTAACCGTTATAATAATAATAATTATAATAATAAAAATAATAATAATATAATGATACTGACACTACAAATAGCAATAATAAATTGATAAATGAGAATAAAATTAATCTAAAAGTAATAGCATTTAATGCAAACATTTAAAAAAATTACTACTACTACTAATAATAATAATAAAACCCACAAAACTATTACTATTCATAATAAATTTTATAACATTAATAAAAATAAATAATAACATTAATAATAATTATAGGACCAATATAAGAAAAAATACATATAAAGATTATAATATTAAAGATAATAATAATAATTAATTTGGTAAATAATTGTATTAGGTTAACAACAATAATAATATTATCAATAATAATAATAATAATAATAATAATAATAATAATAACAATAGGAACAAAACGATTAAGTATTATTACTACTGGTAATACTTCTAGTAATACTACTACTGCTAATAAATATTATTATTACAGTAATAATTACATTTCTTTCTGATTTTTATTTCTTTTATTATTAGTATGAAACACTGTTTGTTACCTCCTGTTCCCGGACCAAAAATCAAAGGCTTTGACCAACAGCTTCTCAAGGTAACACAATACACACACACACACACACACACACACACACACACACAGGATTAGAAGTTGTAGTTACTACCATGACCTGACTTCTCTGTTCCTCCCCTGTTCTTTTGGCACAGAGCGGGAAATCTGATGACGCCTTTAACGCTCTGGTCATCCAGAGTTTCCCCCCGACCAGCTACGAGGAGCTTCTGGTGGAGTATCTGGAGGTGTGCTGTGACCGAGACGAGCGAGAGCTGATATCAGACGCCAAAGAGCAAGCGTCGAAATCGGACTGCGATTCTGGCCGAGGAAGCTGCGACAGCAGAACGTTACTGATGGAGAAATGCGCTGGAGATGAGGAGGGTGGAGCTCAGGAGACCTGCTGGCCGTCCACGAGGCCCGACGCCGCTCGGGACGTTGGTCCTGACCCTTTCTCGTCACCCCAGCTGAACCAGCATCACTACTTTGACCAGCGGCGTCTCGATCTGGGCAAACGGCCGGTTTCTGAGAGCCAGAGCCAGTACGTGGAGGTCCAAACGGTGGATCAGGAGAACCTCCTGCTCCTCAGACCCCTCACTGAACCCGAAGCACGAGGTCCTGGGTCAGACTTTTTAGCCGGTCAGAACTACAGCAAAGTCCAAGAGGTGACCGTGGATAATCGTTTGCTCCTGAGCAGGGATCTGAACGACGTTCCGGCCTATCCCGGGGATTACTGCCTGTGCCGGGGCGAGCCCCAAGACGTGTGTCCATCTCAGCAGATCTGCAAACCCGACCCCTCTGTCCTGTTCGAGGAATTGAGACTGGCCGGGAACGGATACGTGGACTCGGCCGTGTTGAGCTCGTGTTGAGTTTGCCAAACCTCAGGGCTGGGCGATCCACGGTACGAGCCAGTAACGAGCAGGAGTCTGGCGCCCCCTGGCCACAGGACATGAACGTATTACACTTAGTAATTTATTTACTCAGGATGATGGTGAGCCGTCCTGGCCCAGATGCAGCAAAACAGGCCCAGACCTTGATACCACCGCCGGCATGTTTCACAGATGGGATAAGGTTCTTATGTTCTTATTAAGAAGTGTCTGTTAGAAGGAGAACGTTCCAGACAGAAAAAATCTTTGTTGCTTTCTTACTTTATTCTTACTGGATCTTAACAGATATTTACGCTATTTATTTAAATCCGCTCAGAGAAAAACATTCAAAGATTTTAGCAGACAAGAAATAGAGGCGATGACGAAAAAACCAGTACATTTTAAGACCCTTGCAGCTTAAGATAAGTTAAGAAAATTCGTAAGGAGTTCGTAAAAAACGCACCTTAAAGAAGATTTTCTGTATTAAGACGTTTTCGTGAATCCGGTCCCTGGTCCAGATGCAGCAAAACAGGCCCAAAGCGTGATACTACCACCAGCATGTTTCACAGACGGGATGAGGCTCTTATGTTGGAATGCAGACGCTTATTGTTTGTTACAGGATATTGTTTTTATTAAGTAACGACAAGGCGGACGAATAAGAAATCCTGGGAGTCGCCAGTGTATGGAACGCCATTTGGTTCATCATCTTCTGTCTGGCGTGTTTGGTCTGGAAAACGGAAAAATCGTCGAACGTCCGAACGACTGAATTATGATTCATTTCTTTTGAACTTTTCTGATTTTTTTTTTTTTTTTTGCTTTTTAAGATTTTTGACCCAAACTGTTTCTGGGAAAACGGAGAAACTGGAACACGAGTGCCTTTAAAGACTAAAAACAGCACAACGTTAGATACGGACTTAAATGTTGAAGCAGATTATAATTTGTAATGTACACGGATATTTGGTATGTTCACTGTTGAATTATTTTGTGGTTTTAGAGTCTGATACACAGGTTTTATTGAATTTATACTAAAATTAAACTGTAAATCCTATAGTAAACAGTTATAACGGTTTATATGTTAGTTTTTAAAATTTATTTTAGTTAAGATCTTTGAACCACAAGCTTCCACTCTTGGCCAAAGCCGCTGTGACTTCGAATCGAGAAAAAAATCGTTTCTAAACACGTCATAATATACATGTAGTAATTCTTACTTTAAAAAAAAGTATTTTCACTTTCACAATGTTAATTTTAGTAATAATTCAGCCCCCCCCCCCCCCCCAATTCGTTTCAGTGGGGCCTGAATTTTTACCCGTAACGTTTATGAACATTTTAAACTTAAATCCACAGTTTTTAAAAGTGAAAAATGAACATATATTGCCTTTAAGATATAGTTTTAAGAGTTAAAATTTAATTCTGACTTTGCAAAATGAATTCCTGCAGTCAAGGATGCAATTTTTGCATTTAAAAATGTTTTTACGAGTAAAGATTAAGTTATTAGTATTAAAAAAAGGCATTTCTTATTAGTGGGAAATAAATTTGAACGCTTAAAAATGCATCTCTCGCTGTTAAAACGTACTTCTTAGAAGATTAAATACTATTTTTACGGCTAAAAACAATTTTGACAGGTGCAAATTGAATTCTTGCTATTAAAAATCATTTTAAACACGCTCAAAAATAACCATAGTAGAAATTTCAAAATTGTATTACAAGTAAATTCATACTAGCAGAAAATATTTTGGAATTTTTACTAACAAGAATTTTTAATGATTTTTTTTTTAAAGATTTTTTTTTTCTGATTTATCCTAAGCTGGAATTATTAAAGTATTTATAAAAAAAAAAGTTATAACTGAATCTGTTTCCTGAAGTGCTTTTTTACCCTAGAGAAAATCTCCAAAAAGGTACAGCATACACATAACATGGTGTACATGGCATAGCCAAAAGTATGTGGACACCTATTTAACTGTGGAGAATGTGGAAATATCTTGGAGCAACAACGACTCGGCCGGGATTAAATAATCAGAATGAAGTTCAGGATCAGGTTCTCGGGTTCTCCTTTGGTAAATTTGGAGAAGGTCCTTCTCAGTTCCAGGACCAAGCGAGCCCAGGAGCTCAAAGATGACCTTGGTTGATCTACTGTACATCTAACACAACACGTTCGGGATGAATTGGAACACCGACCGTGAGCTCTTTCTTCCAGCTTCGGATCAGGATCCTTAACGAGGTCAACCTTCCCGAGACTGACGAGCTTTATGAGCGCATAATTAGCAGCAGTTTGAATATGAGTCTGTTGTTGAAGGCGTGGCACGTTGGCACTGTGGTTGGCACTTTCGCAGAGACCCGGTGTGCGTTCTCTCTGTGTTTGCTCCAACGCTCCAGAGACACGTTGGTCACTAAAGTGCCCTAGTCCGAGTGTGTGTAAGTGTGTGTGTGTGTGTGTGTGTGTGCCCAGCTTTGTACTGGCACCCTGCCCAGGGTTGGCTCTCAAGCTGTTGTACCAGGTTATGCCCAGGCCCCCTAAATAAAGTGCGTACAGGGTAGAAAGTGAGTTGCTTTTGAAGCTGTGTGTGTCTGTGACTCTTTCAGCGCCCAAAGTTTTTATTGCCCCCCTCATGCCCCCCTCCTTGTGCCCATTCTAAGAACAGGCTTGACCTTTGGAACACGTTCCCATTGGTGGATTCTCCTCCGCCCCTTCAGCCAGGAGGAATCTGCGTTCCTCACATTTCCACTCTGTCCTTTCTGACCTGACGCTGCAATAATGTTTAAAATCCTGTCCCGGCTGGGTGGTGCCCGGGTGCCCAGGAGAGCGGGGCACACTGTGGAGCTCCATCAGTCCACTGGTGAGTTTTATTTGGGCCAGTTTTGTGAGGTCGTGGTTGTAACGTCGGGCGTTCTTCCCTATCAAACAGCAACGTTTACGCACACAGTCAAGATGTACCCGGTGCCCGCTTCTGTGCCCATGTACAGGAGCTTCAGCTGATCTTGGAGCTAAGATGTTTATACAGTTATACAGGAAAGAAAGGAATCATTAAACGCGAGGCTGTTTGTGGGCGCAGGTGGATTGGGTCAGAAGGTAGCGCCGGAGGAGCTGACGGCACAGATGCCCCCGTGCCAGTTTAAACCCGAACCCTACCAGGTAAAGATCCACCACCATACTTAACAGTTGGCATGACGGGCACCGTTTGTCCGGTTTAAATGTCATTTTTTTTAATCTATGAAACGGTGAAAGTGGTCAGAGCTGAGTAACCACCTGGCAGTGCGGGTGGCATTATTTTGACGTAACACCGTCCTAAACACCGTTACGGAGCGTGTGTGTGTGTGTGTGTGTGTTCGTTTTTGTTTGTGGGTGCAGGGGATGAATAAGGAGCGGATGATGGAGATCAGGAAGACGAACTGTAATGCCATGACCATGAAGGTGACCTGCTACAGGGAGCCGCTCTTCCTCCATCAGGGCTTCATGCAGTGGCTGTGGGACGTGGACGGGCGCCGGTACCTCGACATGTTCGCCGGGGTCGCCACCGTCAGCCTGGGGCACTGCCACCCGTGAGTTCCGGTCCTGTTTGAGGTCCAGCGAGAAGTGCGGCACCTTGCCCAGAGGTGCCAAAACTTTTACCTGGAACGTCTGTGTTTTAGGAAAGTGACGAGAGCCGCTCAGGAGCAGCTGCAGCGTCTCTGGCACACGTCGTCCGTCTACATCCATCCTCCCCTTCAGGAATACGCTGAGAAGCTAGTCTCTTATCTTCCTGAACCTCTAAAAGTACACACACACACACACACACACACACACACACCTCTGTATTACTGGAGCTGAACATGGCTGTGTGTGTTTGCAGGTCGTATATCTGACCAACAGCGGCTCAGAGGCCAACGATCTGGCTCTGCTCATGGCGAGATTATACACCGGAAACTTTGACGCCATCACCCTCAGGTCGATTTAATAGATCCTTTGATCAAGTGGTCCAAAAAAGATCTGGAGCACAATCCTAGAGAAGTGGGCGGAGCTATAACACTTTTACAGTAAAGCTTTAAGCGGTGTTTGTGAACGTAACTCTGTATTGTAGAGCTTGATAAAGGTTGGATAAAAATCCCTTACCCATGTGCTCCTGTCAGATACTGATTAATGACGGTTCTGAGGGAGGGGAGAGAGATCACCCCTTTTCGGTTTCCTCTTTAGGACTGAAATTCCTCCGGATTCGGAATGCTTTAATGATATTATGGTCCGTAACGGGAGACGTGTCTACAGGAAATCCCTGTAAAAAGAAATCTTTCTTTGTGCCCTGTTGCACTGTCACATAAAAGACAGTTTCTCACTGAGTGAGAGAAAGGTTATCTCTGTGAATGAATGCCTGTTTTTGGGTTTCCTTTCTGTCCTTTAGAGGCTCCTATCACGGTGGAAGTCCAGTCACCATGGGTCTGACCTCCAACGCGGTGTACAAATACCCCGTCGCCTCCAACATGGGCTGTTATAACGTATGTACGGGATTAACGTCTAAAAAAAAACAAATACTTCTCATAGTGCATTAGATTTGTGTGTTTTCTCCCATTAGACCATGTGTCCTGACGTGTTCAGGGGGCCCTGGGGAGGGCGACACTGCAGAGATTCACCTGTACAGACCATCAGGACCTGCAGCTGCTCGCCAGGTACACACACACACACACACACACACACACACACACACTCATTTGATTCATCGTCAGTTCTATTCTCATCAGTAAGCAGCGGACTACAATACCCATAATGCTTTTCCGAGACATTATCCACTTACTTAACAGCACAATTCTGCGTTGCATTCTGGGTGTTTGAGTCCAGCTGTTACAGTCTGACCTCCTTTTTCACTTTTTTCACAACGCAGGTCAAAAGGAATCGTTCTAAACTCTTTTTAGGGGGCGCTGTTGCACTGCCATCCATCCAACCGGGCGAATTGGTGCCGTTTTACAGTTTTATCGCTGCTTTGCTCGACTTTAAATGTAAACACTCCTTAAGTTGTGTTGTTTATTTGTTAGATCACTGCCAGGCCAACGATAAATACATCGATCAGCTGAAGGAAGTTTTTAACACGACGGTACCGAGTCGTATCGCCGCCTTCTTCGGAGAACCGATTCTGGTAAAATCCTAATCAGGATTTAATTAAAACTCATTTTATGAACAGTGACTACAATATTCATACTCACTTTAGTCTGTGCATTAATGCTCAAAAAATTTTTATTATCCAGTCTATTTAATTAAATTGGTTTATATTTATACTATTTCTTCATAAAGTGATCCTTAAATCCCTTTTAACACATTTTAATTCACCAAAATCTTTAATTATTAAATATGCCACTTTAATAACTGTTATGTATATAACCGTTAATATGTTTAACAATATTTATCATTATTTATGTGTATATGAAAATGTTACAAATGTCAATATTTTGAGTTCTTTAAAATAAAGTTTAAAATTTAGACCATTGTGAACCTGCAAATATCTGACTATATATCAATAAAATACAATTTTTATTATTTTTTTAATTTAGTGTAAAAATGGTACATAAATTAAATAACGTGATCAAACAGAAACGAAATAAATATGGGACGATTTAAAAAGTATGAAATTCTATAATTTAATTTAATTCTAAACTAAAAGTCCTACAGCAGCTTTCACTTCACCAAAAGAGTAATTCTGTTAAAATAATTAAATATTTCATTAAAGTATTTATGTATAATTAAATTAATATGTCTATAAATATTTATGAATATATGCAAATATTGTGTATAAATGTTATATTTATTTATTTTAAGCAATCTTTTAAGTATAGTTCATTGTAAACAGTTTGCATCTTAAAGATCTGACTATATTAGATAACTTTATTTATTTATTTTGAATTTATACAGATTTTATGGTTAATATTTATAATAAACGATGTCTTCCAGTGCAAATTTGATTTGAATTCTATATTTGAAACCGTAAGACTAAAATGAATGTAAAATGATATAAATACATAAATGGTCAAATAGAAAATCAATCAAAAATGAAGTAAAACTGTATCTACTAAACAGCAATAATGAAATAAAATTAGAAATTAAAATAAAGCAGCTTTAAAATGATTTAAATCGCTCGCTTAAATGTGCGACTCAGAAATAAATGTTATTTTTTTTTAAGAATCTAAGTCATAAACACCAGAAACATCTCTCTGTGTGCTTTTATTTTGTTATTTGTCTTTTAATATTTACACAAACCCTTATTATACATAATTTATCCTGTATTACATTTTCTTTAGATGTATTTTGTTTTACCGTTATACAGAAAGTACCTTTATAAATCTCCTCTTTATTCCCACTATTGACCATAACTGCATGTTACGGTTAAATCAGATCCTCCTCTCTGTGCAGGGACTCGGGGGAACTGTGCAATACCCCAAAAAATTCCTTAAAGAAGCCTACAAGCTAGTGAGGGATCGAGGTGGGGTCTGCATCGCCGACGAGGTACAAACACACGACCGATTTATTATTTAGAGTTTGGGCTTAAACCAGCTTTATAGATCTCTGGATCCACTGAGGAAACCTGGGGCGGCAGTGGCAAGGAAAATCCTCAAAGTTTAATAGAAGACTCAGAAAGGGAGCGGAGATTCTATACGTAAAAAATAAACCAAGACTTATTTATTCAGTTTATAGTAATCGTTTAAATGAACAGAATAGTTTAAATAATAAAGAATAAATACAATATAATAAAAAATACAAGATTACAAAGAACATACTGAAATAGAAAAGATTTAAACTGTAAAACATAAGACAATGGTGTTTACAATAAATAAAAAATAACAAGTATTATAAAAAAAGAATATGAGAAAATGTGAATTAAATCTTTACGGTTTAACTTTATAAAATTATAATAAAACATCATTACAAAAATCCAGCAACAAAGGAGAATGTTTTAAATGCCTCGTATTTAAGCTTTCTTTATTTAGAAAATTCCTTTATTTGGAAAATTTGAAATGAGAAAGAATTTGACTTCTATTTAAATAAGTAAATAAATTTAAATAAAATCAAATATAAAATGTTTAAATATTTACTATGGAAAAACTAAATGAATGTCATAAGAGACGTACGATATAAATGTTTTCACATATATAAATAAATGTATTCATTCAATTGCGAAGCGTATTACTAAAATATTTGACATTATTTTGGCAGAATCCATTCCGGATTTCCTGTACATCAAATATAATTGAAATAAAACGTTCACATTCTCTCAGGACAAAACGTTCCCTGTATTGAGAGCTCCTGGGTCATATCGTATTCCGAATTCATTGTGATTGTGATCTTGTACCAGGTACAGACGGGATTTGGACGCACAGGGAGTCACTTCTGGGGATTTCAGAGTCACGACGTCGTTCCGGATATAGTGACCATGGCTAAAGGAATAGCGAACGGGTTCCCGATGGGAGCTGTGGTCACGACCGAAGGTGAATTTCAGGTTTCTGGCTGGTTTCTATAATGATGAAAGGTAAAAGGAGCAGCTAATAGCACTTATTAATAAAACAATTAAATTATAAAACGTTTGTTTTACAGAAATTGCCCGTTCGTTTGCTAAGGGTCTCCACTTTAACACTTTCGGTGGAAACCCTCTGGCCTGCAGCATCGCCTCCGCAGTGCTGGATGTGAGTACAGACCCTTAAAAAAGTCAGATAAAAAATTTAGTAACCGTTCAGGATATTGTCATAGACGACAAATTGTTGTTTTTACCAAAAGAATGAATGTTTTCCTTATTTTTAAAGTTTTTGTAATGATTCCATATCACACAATACACAGTAAAATTCCAAATCTACCTAAAAACATGATTTCATAATTAAGGTTTGCACGGTTTAACAGTTATCTGCGAATGTCCTCCACGTTTTGTGTTTCTCTCAGACGATTAAGGAGGATAAGATCCAGGAGAACTGCGCCGTGGTTGGAACTCACCTGCTGAGGGAGCTCGCCAAGCTGCGAGACAAATACGAGATCATCGGAGACGTTCGTGGAAAAGGACTGCAGATCGGCGTGGAGATGGTGAAAGATAAAGTAAGTGCGTCTCGTTTTTATGCATTTCCCTGATATCGCAGACGCTTTACCAGCAGGGGGCGCCAGACTTTCGCTTTGCGACTCTGGCATCTGCTGGCGAAGCAGTGGAACTGTAGGTCCG
The DNA here is from genome assembly GCA_034780255.1 of Parotocinclus maculicauda. Lineage (NCBI taxonomy): Eukaryota > Metazoa > Chordata > Actinopteri > Siluriformes > Loricariidae > Parotocinclus > Parotocinclus maculicauda. The sequence continues at coordinate 9,511 of JAUZSU010030785.1, read as the reverse complement.
TTAACGTCGTTTTGGAAACCGCTTAGACACGACAAACTCGTATTATTTTTCATCAGATCTGCTCATCTTAAATGAACCAAGCCTCCACCAGGGCTAAGAATCCCAATGCCAGTGTGCTAGGCGACCCAAAGCTGGCACTATTGCTGATTCTTGGGGTGGGGGCTGGCTGTATTTTAGATGATCAGACCTTTTTGTGCATGTACTTTCTGATTCACTGGAGTATAAATATCAGGCTGCCAAATTCCCTTAGTCATTATTTTACATTATATAACAGTCCAAGTCGTTACTAATGGTACCAATGCTGTTGGTAAAAAAAAGGTTGAAGGGAAATCAGACGTGGTTTGATGTCATCGTTAATGTTTAGTCTTGATAGTAAAATTCATGAGAACTGAACCTCCAAAAAAACATTCACAAGAAACGTTCCGTACCAAAGGCAAGAACTTTGCCTCCACGTCCTCGTGAGTCATTCTCCTAAAATAACACGTTGGGACTCTGACCGGCTAACCTGGAGGAATGCTGGAGTTTATGAAGCGTGATATCCAGATCTCTTACCAGACCCAAAAAAACCTCCAGCGCAGTTAAACATAAAACCAAACTGTTCTTTGTTCCAGGAGAGTCGGGAGCCTCTGCCTACTGATGCCATGCTGGAGATCATGGAGGACACCAAGGACATGGGCGTGTTGATCGGGAGAGGAGGCGTTTACGGCCAGGTAAATCCCCCCACCCCTCCCAAAAAAAATGTATGCAGCACATTCTAACATCATCAACAGAAGTTTGGCTGTAGTGTCCTTAGCGCCTCTAGTGGTAACCATTGGAATTACGACTACCAAGAATTTGACTACAGATAATCCAGAGTAAACCATTAGATAGAATTACAAGACGTTTCGTTTTTTTGTAGTGTTTACTCTCTCTCTCTCTTGGTGCCAGACGTTCCGTGTGAAGCCTCCCATGTGCGTGACTAAAGACGACGCCGATTTCTTCCTGGCTGTGTTCGAACAGGCTGTGAACAACAACATGGAGGGAAGATGAAACAGTTCTTTACCAACGCTCACACCACATGTGGACCAATCCAGGCCAGTCCATGGCACGGTGCTAAAGCAGGTAGTATTGGCACTGCCCCTCTACCCCCAAAACCAGACCTTCATACCCACCCTACATTCTACATAATATATATATGTATATCAGTATTAATCCCCAGGGAACTGAACTCGTAACGATTTGGGACGCTCCCTTGTACGGCTTAATTTATTATTCTGAGAGCTCGGATTTTGTCAGATAAAAATAACAATAATATAATGAATCGATAATAATTTGTATTTGAGGAAAAGTTTAAACTTGGTGAGTAACCGGGACGGATTTTCTATATCTGTATGTTTTTACGGTTACTAAAGACCTGGTCAGTTTCATCTGGTGTGTGTGTGTGTGTGTGTGTGTGTGTGTGTTTGTGTTTGTGTGTGCACATGCTCACTGTTTTGTTTGTGTATAACTAAAGCATGTGCATTTCCCAGATTTAGCTAAATTCCCTGAACAAACTGAACTCAGCTGGAATTTCATGGAAAACTCAGAACTCAGCATGTTCTTTCTAAACAATTACTTTTTTAAAACTTTTTTTCTTATTTATTACATAATTGTAATAATACATTTCCGTACAGGGCCTTATAAAGGCAGTGTTATTTCTAGGATTTGTTTTATTGGAATATTATTTTCCATATATTATTATATATTATTATTATTATATATATATTATTGGAATATTATTTTTAATTTTAGTTTTAGGTTAAAACCTAACGTATAAGGTGTTTGTGTTCTTACTTATCTACTTTTTAAAATTCATTTGATTGATTTTTAAATATCTGGGCTGCTGAAAGTCAAGGAGGAAAAAATAATAGTTTCGACAAAATTATTATTATAATTTTTGTCCCCGGTTCAATTCCTCGCCAGATCACTGCCTGTGTGAAGTTTGCACGTTCTCCTAATGTCTGTGTGGGTTTCTTTTCACATTCCAAAAACCTGATTTAGGTCAATTGGTGTCTCTAAAGCATCCCAGTATGAAAGTGTGTGCCTCCTGCCTAGGGTTGGTGCCATGTACTGGTCTGAAACTAAACGAATCAATTAACACGAGTTTATTATACTAAATCTCCAAAACGCTGTTCCTTAGTGCAGAACCCATTGTGCTAATGGGAACCTACCTCTAAACTTAACCACTAACTCGGCCTCGAGCTCTGCAAACACACACTCACCCTGTCAGATCCGTTACAAAACACAGAACATGTGTGTGTACGAATGTGTGGTGTCGTCAGCATTTTTCCCCTGCTGTTGTGTTTTTGTTATTCACTTGTGTTTTGGTGTAAACATTCAGACATAAGGGTGCAGGCATCACTTCAGCATGCCAAACGACATCCTTTAGAGAGTAACAGAAAAACACTCATTACAGGTGGATGCAAAACCATCTCTAAAGAGTTTAGACTCCAAAGGAACTCGGGGGGGAAACATCTAAGCAACTAAAGGTCTCATTACAGCAACACAAACAGACCGTACAGAAACGAAGCAAAGCTTTTGCACCGTCTCAAGTTGTTTTCTCCGCGTCTTCTGGCCTCACAACTTTTGTTATTAATACACACCTGCTCATGTTTGTGTGTTTGTGTTGCCGTACCCTGGCCAGCTGTTGTTTGTGTGCGATGTGAACCAGCATGTTTGATTTTCCATCATTTTATTTTTCATCAGACGTTTTTCGCAGAAAGGCGGCGTGTGAAAGCGTGGAACCGGCCGTCGTTCGGGCGCCACCGAAAACAACACAGTGTTATGAAACAAACAGCACAAATTCTCACCCACGCCGACTTGTTTTTGTAGTTCCAATCATCTAATACTTAAAAAAATATGTTCATAAAAGCACTGTTAGCTTTATTGGAATGTATGAAATGATTATCCTATTCCACATATAATAGACGTTTTGTTTGAATGCACCTATTTCTGAGTTAGTGTGGAACCTAATTTATATTGTTATAAGTCTTTATTGAACTCATTAATTAGGGAAAAATGTGAAAATATTGTTTAGAACTGTCACGTATTGGTAGAACAGTTCGCTAGCTCGGCTAACTCCAAAGTTAATAAAACGATCACACCTTGAGACAGGAATTCCCTTTAGTAATCAGGAATAAAACAATATTTAATATTATGTATATATATATTGTGTGCTTTATGAATCATTGTGTAGATTAAACACGTTTAGTTATGTCAAGATAATCGTTAAGCTACATGTAAACAAAGCCAGCAGCCATTTTACAGAGCGCAGGGCGACATCGCCACCTATAGTGTAAAACTTGTGCCATATCTCCATTCATTTTCCACTCTGTCCATAAGATTAAACGAAATTTGACCTTTTTAACAGCTTATTATAAAGGCATTAAACATTTAAAGTATTTAAATACAGGGATTTGTGTGTAAATACGTTTAGGAGTGAGGAAATATCCTCAGGGAATTAGTGCAGGCGGTGTGTTAACACAAGGCTCTCTAACCTTTAAAATATAATTTATAACAAACTCAACATCAAAACCGAATTGATGAATTAGTATCTAAAAATACACAATGTAAGATTAGCGACGTATAACAACTTCGGTGTATTACACGGTGTATGGATCAGTATCCACTAGAGGTCGGTGTTTATCTTTCAGCAAAATGGTGCAGATCCGTCTGGGGTTTTTAACTTCCATTTAAAAATAATTTCGTAAAACAACAAAATACGACTTTCTTGTAATGCAGACTTAACAATGCAACATTTACACATGCTTAATGTTTGGGCGCCTGTTCCAATTATTCATAGTTTGTTGTGAATCGGTTATTAAAATGTACATCACTTGGTCACACACAGCATAAGTTCATTTTTTAGAGGTTGTGTAACTTCTTTTTAGTTTTCGATCGTTTGTGAGCAGAATGGAGGACCAGACTTAAACCTTTTTCTTATTGCTTCCATACCAACATCAGATGTATTTAATTATTCGATTATTATTTAGAAAAACTTGTATAAACCACAGCGGCTCAGTAATGGTGTCATACTCCAAACCAGCATTTATTCCTCTTGTTAGGTTCCGTGTTTAATCTTCAGGAGCAATCAGCTTTCAGTTTGGCCACAATACGTTCTAAAATCACTTGATCATAAAGACCTCAGAAGCCTCTCGAGGTTGATTGTGAATGTGTGTGTAAGCTGGAACCTGCTGTGTAAAAGACAGACCTCGGGTCTGAAAGGAAAGCCACGAAATCAAAACATTTTGAATAAAAAAGCAGCAGGGAGTCAAAAAGCAGGAACAAATACTGAAGAAAGTTTTAGACATTAAAAATAAAACAGAACTCAATCACCCAACGTGATTAACCTCAACGTTCGCCAAGGTTACCCCAATACTGCCCATCATAAGGCATCAACGTTCAGTCAAACAGTAACATCCTTACACAGTTACCATCAAACACAAATACCAACACTGCAACACCAAACACACCAAAGTTACCTACCAGAACCAATGTTTTAGTATTTAAATACCAGAAAACACCAATACTCTTCTAACTTTAACATTCCCCATCCAGCATCATATACAGCAATCACCAGTATTTACCATCGTTACCAAACGTTAACAGTGAAAACTTACTTTAAATACCATAAAACCATAAACACCAGTAACATTCTTTATCAAATACTCTACCATGAACATTTCCAACCACTACGACCTGCCAACATTAACCGTCAAATCCAAACGTTCACTGGGAAGAACGTCATCCAACACCAGAGGTCACCCTTAAAATGCCAGTATTAAACACTGAAAAATCACCAAACTCCAGGAAACACTACATTCCATTATTCGTCGTCAAACACCAAAATAAATATAACCTGTCAAACACCAGCATTTAGCATACACTTCAGATGCATCATTTTATTGGTCACATTTCAATACAAAACACCAGCCTTCACCGTCAAACACCAACACACAACATGTGCTAAATCAAACAGTATTGAACCGGAGGTATTAAACAGCACTCAACACTGTTTTATAGCCATTATATTGTTTATTCACAACCGTATACAATGCTAATGCTTTATGTACAATTCAACAAGGCAAACGATTAGGAAGCGGGGGAAATTGAACATGCCATCATTTGGTATTTAATACGGTGTTTATCCTTTAGCTTTACTCAGGAGCTGATACGGCTTCTCAATCAGTACGGTGAGAACAAAACCTAGAACCACGGTGAGAAACGAGTGAGCCAGAAACAGATACAGCTGGAGGAACAGAGAGAGAAAGAAACATAGGATCAAACACCAGAATGCACCATCAAACACCAGCATTTAACAGTCTAAGACTGGCATTACTATATTTAGGTTTGTACACAAGCATTCGCCATCAAACACCAACACTCAGCTTCAGACACCAACACTCAGCTTTAAACACACATTTCCCCCAAACACCAACATTTAGCTTCAAACACCAACACTCAGCTTCAAACACACATTTCCCCCAAACACCAACACTCAGCTTCAAACACCTACATTCAGCTTCAAACACCAACACTCAGCTTCAAACACCTACATTTAGCTTAAAACACCAACACTCAGCTTCAAACACCTACATTTAGCTTCAAACACCAACACTCAGCTTCAAACACCTACACTCAGCTTCCAACACCTACATTCAGCTTCAAACACCAACACTTAGCTTCAAACACCAACATTTAGCTTTAAACACCCACATTAAGCTTCAAACACACATTTCCCTCAAACACCAACATTTAGCTTCAAACACACATTTCCCTCAAACACCATTATGTGTCAAACACCAGCATTCTCCACCACACACCACCAAACACTGACTTTCCACATCAAAACACCTACACCATTCACAAAACAACACCAAACCCAGGTATTCTCAAACACACCTTCCCCAGCAAAACCCCATCGAACACCAACAATTATCACGTAAAACCAAGACTCACAAAGTTGATGTCGGTGTAGTGGATCGGTGTTTGCCGGCTGCCGTTGTAGAGTAAAATAAGAAGCGGGTGAACGAGGTAGCAGGCGAAGCTAATGTTGGAGAGAGGAATCCACAGGGGCAGGGACAAGAACGTCATCACAAATCCTACAGAAGGTCAACAAGGAGTCACAAAGCGACGTTTTAGGAAGACATCAAGCCGACCAAGACATGGCATGTACACAACGATGTAGTCTTTATTACCGCCGTATCCCTCCTCACAAGCAACGACGACCCAGGCCACGCCCAGGGCCCACAGCGAGCGGTGGAGCCCCTGATACACCGCGTGACCCGCAGACCCCTGACCCCTCAGAACATGAGCAGATCCCACCGTCACGGCCATGATGGACAGCGAGATGAACCAGCCAGCGACAGCCTGCCACTAAGAGACGGACAAGTATTTAACCGGCCGAAGCAGAGCGTCCGGTTTAGTTTTTATAACGTGCATTTCTAGGTTGTGTTCAAATCTACCCGTCGCTTTATCAAAGCTTCTTTCTTGGTGACCATGTGAATTCCTGAGAGGATTCCGAGCAGGTACGGACCGTATCTGGTGTACGGCTTGTTGTAGTAGAACCGAAAGTAGCTCTCGTACTCGCTGTGGATAAAACACCAAGACGAATGGAATAAAAAAAAAAGCAAACCTGTTTTTATTTATTATTTATCATATTGCAGAGCTGTTAGTGTCCCTCATATCACCACTAGGTGTGAACGTGTCATATAGTCATATGCCATGCCTGAAACGCTCACCCCAAGGCCTCCGGACTCGAACCCGACCGCCGTCGGATCCCAAACAGATACCTGGGCCCCCTCACGGAACCACCGTCCCGCCCCCCCCCTAACCGCTAGGTCAGAATGGCCCCGATAAAACCAATTCATCCAAATCTCTCAGTCCAATGATGCCCCTAAATGTACCAAGAGGGACACTACCCAAAAGTAGCCTCTGAGAGCCTTTTTATAGGGCAGCCACACATCTGCCTGAGTTTTGCAGCAATCGTTTATACAAACGTTTATAAAAAAAAGTTGAAAGTAAAAAGGTCTGCTTACAGGACTGTGGGTTGGTGAACTGGTAAGTGCAGGAACCATGTGACCAGAGAGCTGCAAGCACAGGACATCACCAGTAGGACAGCGGCCACCCCGACCATGACTCGTTTGCTCCTGGAATGTGAACACGTCAGGACTGAGCGCCCGGAAATCCCGCGTTACAGACGACCGGACGCTTTGTGACGTTTAATCTCTTAAGTGGGTCTACTACGGGACTGCACGGAAATCCAAAGGGGTCAAAATGCAAAGTTTACGTTATTTCCGACGTTTTCCGCTGACGCGAACGCATTTTACAGACACCAGAGGGCGCAATCTTAGGCCATGCTTCCATAAGCGTTTTAAACTTCGCCCTGAAACTTCTTATTTCCTTAAACTGGAGCTAAAAAATCGAATTGGGGCGGAGTTACACCCCTGGACAAATAACACGCTTTTTATAACGGAGCATCATCGAGCCTAGGGCGGCAGTGGCAAGGAAAATCCCTAAGTTTTTTTAAAAAAGGAAAGGTTTAAAAACGGACCAAACCTGTTTACAGATGATCTGTTAGATTTTAGATAAGTTAAACGTTAGATTGGAGTTAAAAGTTAATATGTCAACGAGGAAAAAGTATGTGCACCCACAATCTGTAGAGGAAAACGAGCAGTGGTGTCGTTATGTAGAACTGGAAGTCGATGGAGAGATACCAGGTCCAGGGTGCACACTGTACAACAAAACAACATCATCAGGGTTCAGATGTGTTACCTTAGTGTGTGTGTGTGTGTGTGTGTGTGTGTGCAGCGTACAGTTTGTGTGATGGTGAACAGGTTATTGATGAGCAGCAGGTTGGACCACCAGAGCTTTTTACAGTTCAGGATTTCATCTTCTGTTATGAACCAGAAAGATCCTTTGTGTGCCAAGAAGAAAAGCGAGGCGATCACACACACAATGAAGAGGTGTAGCGGCTGAATCCTGCACACACACACACACACACACACACGTGTACAGAGAGACAAAAGAAAAAAAGAAGAAATTGATACAGTCAGTTTTACATGTAAGAAATCGAACCCCAAACTGTAAATAAATAATAAAGACAGAAAATAAAAAAGTTTAACTGAAGGAACTCACCAATAAACGATTATTATGAATCAATAAAACATAAATAGGTTTTTAAAAAAAGATGGATTTATATTAGGCAAACTATTAAATAGTAAAATACAAATAAAGACAAAATTGTTAAAAATAATTCCTTATATAATAATTAACTATTGTTCTTTAAATATTACCACACACACACACACACACACACACGGGAAGGAAGGAAAGAAGAAACTAAAAGAGATAAATTGTGAATAAAAGAATAATAAATACAGTAAAAAGTATAACTGAGTGCCCTAAAATTTATTCATATGAATAAATCGTGAATATCTTTAGAAACAAAAAATGGAGTAATATACAAAACTATAGGAGAGTAATATAAAATGCGAATAATAACAATTGCTTAGATAATTAACTATAACAAAAAATAAATAATTATAAATAAATAAATAAAATAATTTTTAAAATGTTTTCCTAGTACTAATTTCTTTAATAACCCTTTAAAAACTTAAATGACGGTTAGTCTGGACTTTTCCTGTTTTATCACGTAGTTGCACAAATGTGACCAGCAGATGTCGCTAAATCTTATGTTTGTTCAATTAGAGCGCTTACACACGCTGAATCTGTTTCTTTTTTTTTTCTTTTTATTTAAATAAACTGGTAATGTGATTAATGTGGTAATGTGATTATAACCTTCTGAACCTCCTGCAGAAGAAATGAGCGAGAAGACGGAGACTCAGTTTATCTTCTGATCTCTGGATGGAGCCGAGCAGTGATTTAGCACTTAGGAGTCCTCTGCAAAAAAATGGCATTAAATCTAAATATATCAGTCAGAAATAACAAGCAGATTATTTATAACAGGTAACTTATTTACCCGAGTAATAAAAACGTATCGACGGCGAGATAAACAGGTCCACTATAGGTCACCAGGTACAGAGGATTCTCTTCAGCGGCTTCTCTCCATCGCTTAACGTTATCTAAAGTACACAGTATTTTATTAATCTAATACTCTCTACTACTCTTTTTTTAGTAGGAGAAAACATGTCTTAAGTCTTTAGCAGATGAGTCTAATTTGAGGCTTAGGTAAGTCTGGTTTGAGTCGATTCTTTAGAGATTAAGTCCAAGTCTTAAGTCCTGGCTAAAGTGTCTTAGTGTCTCAGACCAAACATGATCATGTGACCGGGGTATATTCTGCGTGGTATCGGTACCAAGGCCGCTCCAGACGCTGAGCTGCAGGGTGTGTCCCCAAATAATCCAGAAAAGACTGAGAATTCTAACGCCGTTCAGAGAGGGATAACTGGAGCCCGAACCCGGACCATTACAGCCGAACCCACTGGTACACCGGACTGATAAACTGTGCACTAAAACCGTCATCACTGTAATAGAG
>JAUZSU010030784.1:0-34252 GCA_034780255.1 Parotocinclus maculicauda | reverse complement strand
AACACACACACACACACACATATATATATATATATATATATATATATATATATATATATATATATATTACCTACATTATTTTAAATTGTTTGTCCTTTGTCTCTAAGAATGTAGCTTTAGACTACAGACCATTGAAGATTTTAGAAGATTTGACTTTAGAAGCCTTTTTAGGCATATCCACAATAATGAAAAGATGCAATTAAAGTGGATGCTTCTTTGCACATAGAAAAAGATAATATGTTATATGTTTCTACACATTAAAGTCCTCCTGTGGTAAATTAAATTGATTTGGAATAACATATACCTGTCTATAAATAAGGTCTCACAGCTAAAAATGCATGATTGGATTGTGGGGAAAGAAAAACGTCTGCTACACAGTGGCCTCAATAATTCTTACATAAAGGGAGGGCTTTATTCTATTCGATTTAATTTCATTCTATTCTATTCTATTCTATTCTATTCTATTCTAGAGAAGCAGTATTGTTCTGGAATAGAATATAGAAGTTGTATACACAGGTTATTACAACACAACTAAGCACAGATGAAAACAAATTAGACACACATTCCAACACTGATCTGGGGCACGGAAAATGCAGACCTGAAGAGTGTACTGTGCAAAACCAAGAGGTAAACAGGAAACCTCCGGGAGATTACATTTGAGTGGTCATGAATGTATAATGAATGTTAAACAAATTCTGATTTTTTTTTTCAGTGCTCTGTATCACTTTTTTACATACACAAATTGAAGTAAAATGTATTATACAGTATCTGCAGATATTTAAATAAATATGAACTGCTGCTGGTGCCAATGAGTTCAACAGATAAAAAATGCTATTCATTATAATTAGTCTTAATTAAATAAGTAATATTTTGTTCTGTAGTGAGACATCTTTTACTTTAAAGTTAAAATTCTGTATCATATTTAGGATTAGATGATAAAATGCAACTTATCTGAACAAGATCAGGGTAGATGCGAACGAACATGCATTTAATGTGATCTAATTCATCATGGATCTTAACACTAGCACATTTAAGATGCCTGTATTGAAGAACTGGAGCTTATCAAACTGCCCATGTGCAGTATTTTTGGAGTTAATTCAAAACAGAAAGGGGATAACTCAAAGAGGTAGAATGAGGGGGAGCTGAATGAATTTTAACATGCTGCTAGATTATGGTAGGTAAAACACAGCCATTAATAAATGTACCAATTAAGCACGAAAAGCAAACAACTAAGGCAGAGTTTTATAATGCCTATAAATGTGTCCTTAAGATTTATTTCATTACAGTTGGAACACTGTGTTTGGATCTGCATCTTCCTAGGGTGTAAAATAATACATTACTCCAAAAAAAGGTGTTCAGTGTGTTGAGTCCAATATTTGTGTTCTTTATGCCAATTTTCATTCTATCACACTTGGCATTGAAAGCGTCAAAGGCATAGGTTTGTGTTCAGCTATTTAGTTACTCATTCCATGAAGTTCCCAGTGGAAAGATCTGCAGGTGTTGTATTCAGATCAACTAATGGCATTTGCCTGTGTAAATTACAAGACTGTTTTATGTACTTGTTAGCAATAGCTGAAATACTGAAGCTCACCAATATAAAAGGGGTACGTTTATTCATCGAATACATGTCTTTACATGTACAACTTATACCTTAACTCACTTCTTTATAACTGGAAAAGCATCTCCAGTCGGTAATCTAAGTCAGTGGACAAAAAAAGCAGCATAAACTTCTTAAAATTATGATAATATAACTCTTTGGAAACTAAAATGTAGTTAATAGCAGTCTTCTTTAATGACTGCGCAGTGTAAGATATTCTTGAAACACTGTCTTCATCCAGACAGCATTATGCGCAGCGCTGTTTACCTTCAGGGACAAGGATGAAATGGATTAATAAACTGACCTTAATGTGGTGCTGCTTTCTGTCTTCAGGGGATTCTCCTCCGACACGCAGGCGAGTAGTCAGACAAATCCAACAAAGGCACTATGTTGTTTGGCAAAACGAATGTGGTGGATTTAGGCAGCTGTTTTATGTGGGGTAATTAGGCGTTAGTCGCTACCAAGATAGAAATGTCTTTCCCTAAAATATACAACTAGTGAAACATGGAAACAAGTGTCCTTTTATGCATGAGCCTATATGAAACAAATTGATGGTGCTGATGGAGCCATGTGTCTTCCCGAGATGGTCTAATATCTTTCTGGTGTAGACTTATTTCTATTTAATTTTTTTCAACATGCAGGCTTTTAAGTTTGTTCACACCAGCATTCCTTCGTGTGAGAGTCCGTAAAAGCAATGAGCACTTAAAATAAACACCATCACAATACAGCATTTTTTCTTTTATAATAATAATAATAATAATAATAATAATAATAATAATAATCATCATAATCATCATCATCATCATTTTTGGTATTAATTATTCGGCCCAGTAATTAAGACGCATATGGTCAAATGATCTAGGCAGTAATATGCAAATACACTGCTCTCAGAAATTAGGAGCTATTTCATTTGGAAATATAACAAATATTATATGACGAATATATGTAAACATATTAAATTTACAGATATAATACTATTTATGTACAACTTATGTACATAAAGAAGACTGCACATAGTAAGACAAGACAGCAGCACATTGCCATCTCGCTGGCTCCCTGCTGCCATTTGGGCTGCATTACTGTAGATTTCATTAGGAATCTAGATTGGTGGCCAAAGCCTCTCCTTTGTTCTCTGCTTTCTATGCTGCAAGGCTTCTCGTTTTTAGCCTGGGACTTATTAGAATAGCTTTGACCTCATTATCCAGTATGGACCCAGCTGTAATTTCCTTTTTTTTATAACAACAGAACTGAGAGGGATGGGAGAAATCTCACAGTCAGAGAATATTCTCATACAGCTGTGAATGTCTACGGGACATGGAGTCGATGCTCAGCAAGACTCCAGGTGTTCTTTCAGCAGGTGTGTCAATGATTTGAGGCTCACTTGCTTCTACTCAGCAATATAATCTCCGCTTTGAAATAGAACCTGGGTTTTACTGACCCCCTCCATTGATTACCTCATTAGTGTTATGAAAAGAAGAAAGGGAGTGCAAAAAGGCAACACCTGCATTTTTAGGAGATGCTGAATATTTTCTCTGTGGAAAGATACACTTTGCTTCACACCAGGGGGCAAGTGAATTCAAACATGTGCTAGCTCAAATTGTGCTGAGCAAAATAAGAGATTAGTCAGATTAGTCATTAGGACTTGTGATTACGATGTTTTTTTTTTTAATAAACTGGTGGTTTTTAATGTAGGGATAGCACATATTTAATTTTGCTGGCTAACCACAGCAATGGGATTATTTTGTTCCTCTAGCAGAGCTGTAGCTAGTTGTGCTGCCTTATAAAAAGCTGTTTTAATATAATAATACATCTTGTTTTTTTATCCTTGCAGACTGTAAATATAATGAATAAATTGTAAGAATATGTTGCACAGATTTATTGATGTGAGAATTCAGTCATGCTCCTGCTTCCCATTTTACTTTTAGAGGTCAACCAATCAATCATAAGAAAAGATGTGTTTCAGTGAAGGACAAACAATAAGCATACTGTCCAATCAACAAAATGATTTTTTGCTGTGTAAAACACACCAGCCAGAACTCTGGCTTTTACTCTACATCTGGGCGTGACTGAAAATTATGCGTTCAAAGCCATTTGTCCAATTAGTGTCTTTTGTCCTATCATTTCACATGTTTACTCCACAAAATCTTCTGTTCAATAGGGATTTTGTGTTTAACAAATAAACAGCATAATAATGCAGTGAGAAATTTCATCTGATTCACTAAAATACTGAATTCCACCAAGAATAATGAATAGTGTAGACGCTCTGGTAAATACTTTATTATCTAATTTTAAAGACATTGAAGGGAAGCCAGGCATCCCATGTAATCACCTATACTATGTAAGTAGTAGATAAAATTTAAAGGAACTTTTTATTACTGATTTACACAGTGATCAGAGTTTTTAACTGGATAATTTAAGGATAATTATAGAATAACTATAATGGAACATGAATGAAACATTTTTAGAAAGATTTCTCATTGGCTTATTTTGTTTTAACTTACTGTATTTTGTAACTCAGTCTCAATTTACTCTAAATTAGGTAGATATAAAGAGGATTTACAATCTTAAGAAAGCAAACAAATTTGTTTTGTTTGCAAATTTGTTTCTCTCCTTAATTTAATGAACCAAAACCACACATTTCCTTCATTTTGTTCTATTAATAATGCATGAAATCAAACATTAGTAGCACCAGTTGTTTAAAGATTTATAGATTTATTGATTGGCTTGTGCTGCTGTTAACCATAGCTAATTAGGAATGTTTTGTTGAAGGTGAACTCAAAGCTGTTGTTTTAGCCATACATAGAGTTAAGTGTTAACTGTCAAGGGTGTATGGTATGACTCACATAATTTATTCTAAATAAACTTACACATGGCATGGCCAACAGTAAACTACCCTCAACAAGTAGACTCCCCTTTAAGTTAGTGGATTTTTGCCACATCAATTGATAGTAGGTGCTTAAAACATCAAGCTAACAATTATAGACAAACATACTTTACCATCAGTACAGGCCATAGAGAAACACACCACCACTGGAAGCAAGACAATAATGGCATACCATGTTTTAAAATGCATGTATTTATCTAAGAAACCTGTAGATCACAGCTCCCTGCCATGGTAGCTTGCGTAGTCTGTCTGGTTCCAATTAACTACATTTGTATCATGCTTTTTAAAACAGAGTGCCAAAGCAGATTCAAAATGATCCAGGTCCCAAACCTTAATGAGCAAGCCTGAATCCACATATGCCAATGTGAAAAATAAAACATCTTGGAAAGAATTTGGCTCAAAATAGACCCATCTTTTAATTATTATATATACATTATTGGCAAAAATGACAAAAGAGAGTTATTTTTAAAATGACATAAAATAGTATAAAACTAAAAAAGTTTGATTAAGCAAGTTAATTCAAAACAGTAGTACAAGATATGTAACAATATAGCTCTAATATCGACTATGCAGCTTCTACCAAGCCAATGCCTTCAGCGTGGTGTCTGCAGGCTTCACTGGGGCTGCTCTTACCATGCTGCTTGTATTGGTCATTAAAACATTCTTGTTTTGGTTTAAGTTTATAGTCTTTCCAGTTTAATGAAAAAGCTCAATATTAATTCAAACAGTGAAGGTACACAGTTCTAAAAATCTTCACATCGTCTTTTAGTGACTAAATGATGGAGGGAGTTACTGCACTCTGGTGAGACTGAGTTCTGTTAATGAAGTAGAGTAGAGTGATGCTGAGGTGGAGGAACATCTAAGTGTGTGGTGCTGGAACTGGTACCGGAACATTCTGTTTCAGCCTGATAAAATACACTGCTCACAAACATTAGGGGATATTTGTTTACGGGAGAGTTCATCCTGAAGTATCCCCTAATTTTGGGTAAATATACTCAGAAAAAGGGTGACTGCATTAGCCTTGGAAAAATTAACTTAAAGTAATATCCATATTACGTACTGTACTATAATGTTTGGATTTTAGGTACCCACATGTTAGCCATGGTCTGCATGCTGCCGTTGATAATTGTAAAAAGATAACTAGCCTCATTTAGCTGTAATTCATAGCTTTATAGACATTTGTATGCGTGGTGATGTTTTAGTTTTACTGTGTAACCTTTGTGTTTAGTTCTGATATGCATTGCCCTTCCAATAGCTATCTTACACTTGCTTCTGGTCAATTGGAAACATTTGTTATGACACTTGTGACATTGTCAGCTCCTTTAACAGCTCTATGCTTGGTTAGTATTCTGTCTCACTTGGATAAACGCATCTAACAAATGAATAAATGTAAATGTGAATGTACTTGGAATTGTAACAGTTTTCAAATATAGTCAAAAAGACAAAAATGTGGTTAATAGGCTGGTGTTGCAGTTGGACTTTTCAGTTATGCTGAGTCTTTTTATAAGAGTCTATGCTCTGTCTTTTTCTTAAGCCGTTTAGTCTATCTGGTTCTGTGAGTGCAGAAGCCAAGAGCAACAAGATCCTCCATTCAATAAACTCACCCCAGTCATTTAAGAACAAACACACCTATTGAATACGGAGTAATTGTATATATCATCATTGATTTATCTAACTGTAGAGATGAGAAAATACACTATACGTTTCGAAAGTGAGTGAGTAACAATGCTCAGTGCTGTTTGACATCTGAGACACAAAACTTTAATGTGCAAATGCCTAAACAAAAACAGAAGACTTGATTGATTATATGCAGTCCAGACACATTCATTACTGAATCATGTTAAATTAATTTATTAAGCACAATGATTTCAGAGCATTTCACTAACAATCACATGTCATGTTAGAGTGTTTGATCCTATGGCTCAAAGAACTAAAGAATTAATAGTTGCAGATAAATAGCTATAATCAGAACTGGACACAGGAATTCAACTGGGATTACACAATGCTTATATCACGGTTTTCTTGCTGAAATGTAAATTCAAACCACATTCTTTTTTCGTGGCTCTAGATTATTCATTTTGAGCATGTGATTGGCCGCCAGGTCATGCAGTCTGACACCACAGCAAAGGAAGGGTAGAAAGTGTGCACTAGCTGACCTGTGCGTAAAGAATTTACACTAGGGATTCATCGTTCTGAAGGAAGAGAGAAGGAACTAATGCAGTTACTGCTACTGTTACACATTATTGGTGCAATCTTAGAGTTTATGGCTAGTGAGACACTCACAAGAGCACTATAAACTTTTCGGGTATGATATATATGACAATAAGGATTTGGAAAGTCATTCACACTGATGATATATTGTGAGCTACAGCGGTGCAAGTGTTTATTGTTGGCTATAACTAGAGAGAGTTGTTTATTTGATACAGCTAGTCAAAAACATACAGTACATTCAAGGAATGAGACCATAAACTGTGGAAAATATATGACTGAAAACATGTATGGAATAAATCTTGCCACCAATGTACCTGTGCTTTACGACTGTCCTGTAATATCTGGTGATCAGCATTATTGCAGGCTTACAAAGTTATACTATTATTACCAAATAATGCACATTTTGCATTTTTTCTTATAAGTGCAAACAACTGACTATGAACAGTGTATAATATTTTCAAACTTGCTGAGCTGGTGGAATTACCTACCTCTAATGCTTCCCTGTTTTTTCTCTTCTTTAATTTCTGAAAACTGAATATTCGGCTGTAGATAGATAGGACTGACAAACTGCCACATTCATTTTCAAGTGTAATATTACAATCAGTTTCATACTATGCCAATAAAAGCCATCTGTTTTCATACACAAGAGTCCTGGCATTACGTCATATGGATTTAAGCAGAACAAGGCCATCTGTTGTGAATGTTCTTCCGATCTACATGTCATATTGGGCAATAAGAAACAAGCATGTCTAGCGAGAGCCATCGTTTGTCTGTAAATCCATAACTTTTTGACAGACTAGTCACAGGCCATTATCTTTGCTTTAATTCTTCCCATTGCTGCTGCATTCCACTATTTTATTAAATAAACACATCATCTTAACTGAGGATGATGAGTGAAGTCTCCAGCACATAGCCCAAAACATTTATGTGTCTTTGTGAAATGAGCTTGCTCATGTGTTTTTGCGACATACAGTACAGAAGCAGAAACAATATTGTACCATCTGGAAATCCGCTCATGAGATTTTATACTTTCTTTGAGGTAAGAGAGGACAAGAATCCAAACATGCTTGACAAAAAGTGATATTCACGTTTCATCCATGTCTTTAATTATTTCAGACATTCACACACTATATACTGGCTAAATGTGGAGAAATGCATGATTCCAAGATCTATGATTTGGATGGCTATCCTGATACCACATTTTTTTATTCCTGATGCAGCACTGATCTCAGCTTAAACTAATATTGATCAGCTTAAATTATTATTGATTTTATAACATTGTCACAGTTTTATATGTAGATTGTATCCTGACTGCTTACTTAAAACTTTAATGTAAAAGCTGTGGTTATGAACCACCTGGCAATGATGTCACATACTGGGATGAGTTTAGGTTGTCTGATGTGGCTTATAGAAACAGATATATACTTAGCTACCATCTGTCTAAAATAGTTCTTAGGACACACTCTGAAGTGCTTTAGCTGATTTGAATCCGTTTTAAAAGTGTCTAAGATGCATATTCACCAAGATTGTTGTTTGATTAATCCCTGTCTGGGTCTAATCCTGGATCCCAGACACATTAAATAAAAGGAGTGTTTGCTTCCTGTGTTCACATGCATGGTCAGGGTCATGTCAGACAAAATTACACACAGTCACAGCATGATATCTGTCAGTGGATTGGACTGAAAATCTATTAAATGCAGGCTGATATCTATCAAGAGTTTCAGAATATGTTTTCAGATTACATTTTACATTAAAAAAAATTATGTATTAGCAGTTGTTTTAATATTGATTAATTTGTTATTAACTTTTTACAGTAATATTAATAATAACATTTTTGTTATTACTTCTGTTTTAACATGACACCGCTACTCAGAAAAATCCTTGACTCTGATCTCTGTAACTTTGGAATATTTGCAGAATGTGATGGCAAATGAAAACAGACAAATTACAACTTATTTTATATTGCAACTGGTTTTATCTACATAAAATAACAGCTATATTACAAACTACATTATAAAATGTTTACCATTCTGACTGCAGAACTATGCTATAAACTCACCAACAGCCATGTAGTGAGAAAAAGAAACTCCATGGTGAAGAATTTAAAGACTCTGGAAACTCAACTGGCACCCTCACAAACACCCAATTGACTGCGGCTCACCTCGGGTTAAACAACATGACTAAGAGACTTTTGGAACATTTCTGACTTTTCATATAAATCTTGAATGTGCTTCCCACTGGACTTCATCAGTCATATGCATTTAGTATCAAGCTATGACTAATAAAACTAAATTGAATATCTGGCTTAATATGGTGTCTTAAATGATATAAAAGTCTAAATTGTATTTAATAATAAGTGTTTACTTGGTCTTTGTGTGTTTGTGGTCAAAAGCCATTTGGCTAAGATTAAGATCCTTCAGAGAATAATAACTCAAAATTCAGAACTCGGAGGCAGACTGCACATGATAAGATTACTATGGACTGTCCTGCAGCATTTTATCTGCCTACTGATAAACCTTCAGAGAGAAAACAGATAGCATTATACAGTACATTTAATAATAATAATAATAATAAAAATAATAATAATAATAATAAATAAATATGCTTGCAGTCCCATGTTGACAGTTCAATATGAAGGCATAATTTTACATAATCCTTATAACATACATTCTATTACAGTATATCTTTATGATTATTTATTCACACAGTAAAATCCTCAGGGTCTGATAACAAGGGGATAAGGGGATAACTACTCTTACAAGATATTATTCCTAGAAACAGGATAAATTATTACATGTTATAGTTTTAATGGAATTTTGAATATACCAATATCATACAACAAATATTTACAAATGCTGCATAAATTCTGGGACACATGCTGCCGAAATACTGTAGCATGGACCTCCTCAGCATGTAGGTAACCAAAGATTAATCTCTTTGAGAGATACCCCCTGCTATGCCCTTTTTCGTAAATTCATGTTGCCACCTTCGTTCTTTCATGGTTCAGCAAGTTATCTTGCTCCTCTTGGCTCTGCTCTAAAACCCAAAATCACCCTCACTGAGCGCAATCAAATTGTGGAGTCACCATCCAGATGGCTTCTCTCCCTTTGAGTTGGAAACCTCTTAGCATAGCTGCTAGCTTTCAGCTGCAATACAGGGGCTTGATTAAAACTCAGACCATCTGAATTTATGAGAACTGATTAAAATCTTTGGAAAGTACAATTCTGCCCTACAGCTGAGATCTGTGCAATGGATCATAGCTGTGTAAGTTTTATTAAATTTCCCCTCCTCTAAGCAGGACATATTTTCAGTACTAGTTTGAAATGCATTATTTTCCATTTATTAGAATGATGTGTGTTATGTGATGTCATGGTTGTGATGTTCTGATATGGAATAGGTATGCAAAGGCTTAAAAACAGCATAGTTCAGCAAACTGTAACTGTCTACCAGCTTTACCAGCAAACGTTTAATATAGCAGCATGTCTATACTCATCCCAGATCAGGACAGGAGGGAATTAGGGTGGTTCAAAGCAGATATTGTATCACCTGGATTTTATCCCCCTGGTTATGGCAGGTTTCCTCATGGTACCCTGATAGTACCATGTTCTAGTACTTGGATTGGCTACTTTAATTTACCTCTAGGAATGAGTGAGTATGAAGTAAATGTGTGTTCTGAAATTAACAAGCACCCTGTCTAGCATATACATTGGTCACAAAAATTAGGGAATGTTTTAAAATGAATACAAAGAGGATCAAACGAGAACTGCTGAACAATCTGATTCTGTCCATGCCTCATCGATATCAACTTTCTTTGACTTTTAATTTTTCTGATGATCTTGTTCAATGAAATAAAATCAAATGCTTCTTTTTTCAATCGCTTCATATTCATTTTGAAATATCCCCTAAGTTTTTTGAGCAGTGTACATTCTGTGTATATAGGGACTGTGAGCAAATAAAATGTCAAGAACATGTAGTGTTTAAGTCCAGTCAAGCTTTATCTGTTTGACTTTTAATAAAATCTTTTAACACAAAATTACTTTAATAGTATGTAGCCTGTATTAAGGTATCCTCTAAATGCTATAAATGTATATATTTTTACCTTGAGTCAAGTTATAATGAGGTAGCCTATTGATTCCTTCCTGGCAACAGTCAAAAGCCTGGTTGTGGTAGTTTTATTAATAAAAGCGTGTTATTATTTAATAAAGATTTCAAAAACCAAAGTGTGACTATTAAAAAAAATATTGTGAAAACCACAAACATGGAGACCTCATTAAAACAAACTTATGTCATGAATAAGTATTTGCTGTCGCTACAGTGAATTTTAAGTGTGCCGATCGTACAGAGATTTGAAAATTACAGTGCAGCAAAATGCAAACTATCTATATTATTGTCATTGTTTAAAGCTGGATAAATGTGTATGTTGATAGACTTTCTCTTGGGATTTGAATGATCTACTTTATACCTATCAAAAAAGGTTAATTATAAAGTTTTCGTGACCATGCAATGGAGAAGCAATAAACAAGACAATTGACTTATTTGTAGACTTTTGACATTTTTAACATTTCTGAATAACTTTCCTGAGATCATGCTGCTAGACTTAATATACTGCTAATATAAATATGCACAGCTTTCTGCATGCTCAAACAGACTGTATGGTAAAACTAATTAAAATGATTGTGCTACTATTACTAACTCAAAGAATAAGATCACAGAGGTGTAGTAGTTTTCAATTTTATGATAAGGACAGGAATGAGGCCCAGTGCATTTTAGGAGGGCCTTTGAATTTTCTATCAGCTCCCCCTGGCCACACTTCACAATGGAAACCAGTGCAAGATCGGCATAAACCCATTTGAAGAAGCATGAAATTCATGCTGGTGTAAGCCTTTTCCTCCTGTAGATATATCAGTTCATACATGGTTTATTCTTCCTTTTAGCCATTTTCAGCTGCACACAGGGGGACTACACATTCAATTTATTAGTCAAATTTGATTAATTCTATTCCATAAAATGAAACTACTAGCTATTACAGAGGGATGTTAAAGGCAGTAGAGGCACTGGACCTGAGCTAAATTGGCTCATTGAATCCACTAAGTGTCTATACAGTAGCAAACGCTCACTTGTTTTTCTTTTTTTTAAAGCAGTCCTACGTGCTAATGCACAAAAAGCAATACTCTCTCAGACGTTTAAAATAAATATTTAGATTGACCTTTTCTTCTACACAAACATGCAGGCTCAGGCTTGTTTGATTGTTTTCATTCATGCAAAGCACCATGAATTGAAAGGGAAATTTAAATTTTATATATATATATAGTACTGCATACTGTCTTAGACTTAAGTTGAAACAATATATAAAACCAGAGTGCCTTCCATATAATGCGTTGAAAAAGTTACTAAATTATTAAAAAAAAGAACAATCAAGACCAATAATCAGTCGGTTTCAATTCTAAATCGGTTATTATTTGTCAGAGCCACTGGTGCAGTTTAGAGGGGTGCCAGCTGTTAATTTTCCTTAGATGCAATGGCTCAGTGTTTTTTGTAATCCTATTTGTTTAAACATATAAGTGTTATACAATGGCACCCTGGTCAGATGCACACCCTTACTGATATTGTCTCCACCAGTATAGAACCCAAATAAGGTTTTAGGAAGGAAACTGGACTCAAGGAATGTTTCTGCAAAATCAGACTGGCAAAGAAGGGGCACCTTGTCTTTCGGCTCTGCCAACAGGGGCTGCACTGCTTAACCATAAAGGTGCACCTTGCCCTTCATAGCAGCTCTGCCTCATTTTTGTTCACTGTCCCGCCTTGTCAGTGGCCTTCCATATAAACTAGAAATCCATCAGTCTACACACAAAGCACACAACAAGGAACTGTGCTACACAGTCCACACACAAAAATCAATTGTTTATTTATTTTTTGCACGTTCGTCTTTTTGCTGCTAAGAATGTCAAATAATTCCCACTTTCAGTATCAGTATTTTATTGCTACATATCTACCAATTTTTGTGAGCAGTATATTTAAGTGGCCCAGCCGGAACCCTGACATGAACCCAATCGAACATCTCTGGAGAGACCAAAAAATGGCTTTCTACAAAGTCCCCATTCAACAAGACAGAGCTTGAGAAGATCTGCAGGGAAGAATTGTAGAAATCCCCAAATCCAGGTGTGCAAACCTTGTGGCATTATACCCAAGAACACTGGAGGCTGTAATCGCTGCCAAAGATGTTTCAACTAAGTACTGAGTAAAGGGTCTGAATACTTATTTCAGTGCAATATTTCCTGTTCAGAAAATTTGCAAACAATTCTACTTTTATTTTATTTCAAAATGTAATATCCCCTAATTTTTGTGAGCAGTGTATATATATATTTCAGCCCAAAGTGCATACTGAAAAATTATGTGTGCTTTTCATTGTGTAGACTTTCCCTAAATCATCTCATATTCAGTAATACACAGTTTACAGTGAACTCTTTTTCCCCCATCATGGTCAAAGCTGCATTTTTCTCTGTGTGGATCATCAGAACACAATAATCAGAGGACCATGCTCCTATTTTTCAAACCTAACAAAAATGTCTCTTTTAATTACACAACAAATCCAGCGGGATTTCCTCCAGTGATCATAATCAGATAATGGCTATGGAAGATGTTGTATGTTTATACATCACTGATTAATCAGAGACCTTTAATTGCTAGATTCACTTTTCGCTAGTATGCAACCAGCTTAGAGCCTGAATAAAAATGAAACATTTTGAAACAAAACAATTGAAGATGAGCTGAGAGGGAAAATGAACAAAAGGAACATTGCAAAGTGTCAGGACTACTGATTCTCATCAATCAGTTATTAATCGGTATCAACTGACCTGATATTTTATTCATCTATTTTTTTTGCATAGTGCATTATATAACTACAAACTGCAGTTGTGCATTCTTATATCATAATTAAAATTATAGGGGAACTATTTTCTGTATACCAATGAAAAGCGTTAACTGTTGTGGCACAATGTTGACATCAGAGGACATTTTAAAAGATGCAATAACAATATTTAGAAAAGTAACTTCAGAAATTGCAACGTCCAAAACGTAAGTTTCTGCTAAAAGCTTAACTGTAAACGGTCTGAACAAATGAACAGCTTTGTGTGTTTAATGAGTGTCCATTCTGTTGATACTGTTTGTAGGGGGTGATGCCTGATGGGAATTAATCCTCATTTATTCATCTCTTTTTTTTTACAATTATTTCATTACTATGTGTGTTTACTGAGGGTTTTGCATTTGTGAGTTATCACATAAAAATAATTTGATTTAGTCAAGAAATAAAGTATTACCCAGTGGAATGTCAATTTTGTGAAGACACTTATTGGAAAACATTAGTGAAAGAATTATTTTTCCTCTTCACCAAACAAATCTAATGACTTGCAATAATTTTTTCCGAGTGGCATACATTACCCATTAGGTTTGTAATGAGGGGTGTTGGAGGGTTTTTGGGGGTTCATGGTTTTCTGTAATTTCCAGGGAAGACAACACTAATTGTCATAGCATCAAAAATAATGCAATAAATCAAGAGCATACATTATCACATACACCTACATAGTATTATGTATTATATATAACCACCTCAAATTTCAAGCTATCATTACCATCAATAACATACAGTCTGCTCAAATATTTCTTGTATCTAATATACACTAACCAAGTATCTTTATTAGGATCACTATACTAATGCTGGAAATATTCCTCTATCTTGACATGATTGCCTAACAATTCCATGCTACATTTGGAAAGTGTTCTACTGGAATCAGATCTGGTGACTTCAAAGGCCACTGACACACTGTTAACTTCATTGAGATGACTTTTGCTTTGTGACAGTCACCAATCACATTATTAGGTATACTTCCTTGCTTCTACACTCACTGCCCATTTTATCAATTTTACTTACCATATAGAATACTTAACATAGCATGTTTTAGATTTACAATGACAGATTTCTTTTCTACATATTTTGGTAATCACCTTTACTCTGTTCTTAAATGATCTGGACTCCCACAGGACCAGCAGATTTGTCCCTCCACACCTCTTGCATCTGCCATTCCACCTCGAACTCTGTACTCAGACGTCTGCCAGGTATTTAATAAAGAAAGGTATGATGATAATCCTCATGGCTGCCAGGGCTTCCAGCATTCATTATATTTCACCAGTTCAACCCGATTGGTCAGATAAACTATTTTATTTCTGTTGTTTTAGCTCTATTCAATGCTCATTATGAGAATAGCTGTGTGACACCGTTTGAGCAATTTATAAGATATGAATGGAAACCTGGTAGGTTAAGGTCTGTCACAAATCAGGCACAGCCATTTCACCTGACAGTTAACATGTTCCATCATAAGAGCATCTCCCTCCACATCCCTGGTTTTAATGGACAACATCCTAGTCCTCCCGTGGTTAACAATACATTATCCAGTCATTTCCATCTCTTTATGCCTTCCCCTTGCTCACCTTTTCTTAGTCCCAGTTTCCTCTAACTTACAAAGTAGCCAAAACAAAACATGGACCTAGGTTTTCATGGTACAGAAGGTTACTGAACTCCCACAGCACTGGCCGTTTGACTGTGTGACTGACCTGGATGAGAGCATGATTACAGATCTGCTGTCCCCAGATTAAGATCATGGCTTTAACCATGTTAAGACCTCCCCCGCAATCACTGGATTCTTCTTCTTGGAAAAAGTTGGACTCCAGTCCTCCAAGTCCACTATTACACCAGGTTACAAAAGTGCCTACAACCTCTTTTGAATCCAGAAGGGTATTGAATAGAAAACCATGTCCAGTACCAACGAAGGTCATTTCGAAATTATGAAATTATATCCTAATTTCTGTGAGCAGTGTATATGTCTAACTTCTTACTTCTACATATGGCCTGTGACTGCATACATCTTCAACATTGTGATATAGTCTCTGTCCTCTGTGAGTTTTTCAGCCACCAAGTTTACCAAGTGCTCCACTGCCTGTTGAATTTAAATTGGGTCTGGCTCTCAGCCTTGGACATCAGACTTCATCAGGCAAGTAAATAAATATTTCTCTTTAACCTTTATATCACTCTCATATTTTCATATTTCGCTTCCCAAAAACCTAAATGTCTAGCCAGGGCCTTGGCTCTAGTACGTTACTGACTGGGAGTGCTTTGGCCTCAAAAAGTGTTGCTGAGTGAAGTTATTGAATGTATGAATGTGGAGCCTCCCTCTATACCTAAATTACTATTACTGTTAGGATGCTGCTGCTTAATATTGTAACCTTTAATTTTTTATAATTTCTGTCACAAATTGGGTACTTCTGGTTTGCCTGCACTACCACAGACCCAGATACATTATACAAGATATATTTACGAGAAAATACTGGTATCTGCTTCAACTTTTTTCTGTGTTTTATTCTTGTTTTCCTTCCCAGAAGTGTTTAATTCAAACTTTATGTTTCTCCTCTATGTTTTGTCTGATTAGAAAGCATAAAGTTTTGATTATAAAGTTTCCATGTGAAAATTGTTTTGAGAATACTTTAGGGGTTAGATGGCACTGCCGAACACATCCCTATGTATGAATCAAAATGTTTTGATATTAACAATTCTCTCAGTTCATTAAAATGCAGTCCAGCTCTACAACAGGACACATCGCAGGAAATAAACTAAAACAAGCTGCTACTCAGGGCCAATATGTCCCATGCAATGCAGCATTTATTGAATAAATCTGAATGAAAAACATTCTTTCTCAAGTTCCCCTTGAGCATACATTCATTTCCTTTTGTGTGTGTTGAGGTGTTTACTAATACTGCAGGAGGACCTTAAAGATGCTGTGGCACGCTGCTTTTACATCAGGGGCAGGAACAAACTGGTCTTACTGGCAACTGCCTTGGAGCGAAATCACATAAATATAGGGTTTAATAAATGTTTTATTATATATTGAAAGATTATCAAATAGAATCGGTACATAAAAGTTTGTATCAAAAACACTATATATTAAGAAGTTCCACTGGAATTAAATGAATAGAACATTCAGTCATATGCTTTATTTTTCAATTGGACTCAACTGCGTTGGATTATAACCATTAAACATAAAGTTTCTTTATGTTCTAAAGAAACTTTAAAGTTGCTAAAAATGTATATTTTTACAATGCCTATAGGACTTGAGCATTATTAAATCTAACCCTGAGTCAAAAATATTAAATTGAGAAGGACTGCACCCTTATGAAGACTTGCAGATAAGTAATATGACTTACATCAGAAAATATTAAAACGACATGAAAAAATGTCCTTATTTTTAATGTAAAAGAAATATAAATGCGTATTTAAGATTACACAGTTTGCTATGGCTAGTCATGCTCAAGCTGTACTTCACTGGCATCTTTTATTTATCAAGAATGAGCTCACTGAAAACCAGCACAAGTAGAAAGAGCTGTATATTGATTTTTTACCAAGTTCAAACATCTGCTTTGCTACTAATATTAAGAAAATGAAGATGAATAGATGAAACTGTGTGCTAGAAATGCCAAAGCAAATGTAGTCGGCAGCTCTTGAGGCATTACAGACTGGCGCTGTATGACAATTTTAGGCCAACCACTCATCCAGAATCTTAATGAGAAATAACAATACTTGAGAGACATTTGTCAAATTTATTGCCGGCTCTCTCCATCACCCTACGCTCTTGCTATCAGCAAGGCAATGTAGAATCAATATTCAGTCACATTCAAGGCTAAAACTTACTCCAAACCATGTCAATTAGTGTTGTGTTGTGATTTTATAAATAGATCTTTTTCACATTTGTTTAAAAGACATGATAAATGTCTTATCATGACATGTTTATATAGATATTTAAAAAAAAGAAAAGAATTTTTGGGGGGCACGCTTTCTCCTGTTGTATTTTTTCCCAGCTTATAGGAAAAAGCAGTACTGTGACACATCAGTGTAAGATAGAGGGGATACTGGGGTACGGTGCGGAACAGAAATGTTTCGGGTCATCAGATTGGAGATGTGAATGGTATTGTGAGATTGCAAAACTTTAAAGCTTCACAAAGATTTTAACACAAAAGCTTTACAACATATTCCTTAAATGGTAGCACAAAAATGTTAAACATTTCTAAACACCATTGATGAACAGTACTATATGCCCAAAGGTATGTAGACACTTTTTAAATTACATAATAATTTTTAACTTATTTCAACGATGCTAACTGCATTATAATGCAAGGGATAGAGCAATTGACTCTACAGTGACTCTCAATATTGCACTTTCATAGGTTTCTACCTGCTTAACTAGTTAGTTCATGACCTTTTTGCATAGTCCACTTAAAAGTGTCCAGAAAGAAAGGGTTAGCCAAATACAAAAATATATACTGTAAAGTCTTTTCCAGAAGCTTAAAGACTGGTGAAACAGTGATGGTGGGAAACACCCTATAATACTCACCAAATCTCTTGCCCGCTTGGTCCTGTAAAGAGTGGCAGAAGAGCCGGTGTGCAAGTCAGGAACAACCCTAGATAAGGCACCAGTCTGTCGTAGGGCACTTTATACTAATATTATGATTTTAAAGGCATCATTACATTTGTTTTTCCACAAAGGTTTTATTATATATTGCCTCTTTGAAACATGCAAACAAACCGCATTAAAAAATCTGAATGAATAAATGAAGTTAACCTCTACAAGCAATGAACTTAAATATGACATAAACTCGGTGATAACTTTATCAGGTACACCTATAACTGCCAATTAGAAAAAAGTCCCTGCCTGCTCAACGGTATGCTGCAATTACAGAAAATGGGCGAACCAACCAAACACTAAAATCTTTGTGTTTGAGATTTTCACTTTTCATTAATTTATCTAGATTATATATATATATATATATATATATATATATATATATCATTATATTAATTAAAATGTGAAAAATATAGTTTTCTCTAGTGGTCTCATACTTTTGTTCCCACTGCATGTGAATGAAAGGGGCTGCTATAGTATCACACTGGTATTCTTTAGCCAATCACCCGAGTTAGAGTCCCTGGAGCTAGGGATTAATAGGATTAACAGTGCAAACTGATCAGTAGACAACTTCTCTGTAAATGTTTTACTACTTTCCTGATTTCTTTAACCCAACACACGCACACACACAAATACAAAACACAAATAATGTAAAAACATTTGCTATAGTATACAAAAATTCACATTTATTTATCATTTAAGAAGTTTCAGGCTTTACATTATTTTGTGGGATTCTTATTAAAATGTCGATTCAAAAAAAAAAAAAAAAAAAAAAAAGACCAGTGCGGTAATGTATTCACAAAAAAAAAGGTAAAGAATCATTAAGAATAATTTAATAAATAAATAACCAAATCTATTTGGAAGAATATGTCTGAAAATCTTCATTTGATGTTGTTAGATGTAACTGAATGACTTTCCTGCCTAAACCCGATTCATACAGAATCTTTTAAACAAGGCAAGAAAATTCTAATTTCCCCCTTAACCTGATACTTTGGTTAAGCAAACTTATTTTCCTGAACAAGCCAGGATCAGCAAAATTTCTAGGCTTTGTTTCCACTCATTTCACTAATGAAATTTCCAAGCACGCCATGATGTGTAAGAATAAACAATTTCCTTATAATGTGTACTTTTTAACACAACAGTTTCTTCAGAATGCCTTATTTAAAGTCTTAATCAAAATCTATTTTAATAGTTATGGTTGCTTTTTAAAATATATAGTTTATGCCATTATCCTTGTTGGATTTACTGTACAAAAGATAAGGCCTAGGGTTTGATTGCTAATGATTATAGAGAACAATCTGATCTTCATGGTAATGAAGGGCCTTAGATCCACACTACTGAATTCCTAAATAAAGTATCCCATTGGAATATCTCCATACAATCCTACCATACATCTCTTTTTAGTTGCTGGAGACTCCATTTTTGTATATAATACAAAACTGGATTTGAAATATGTGAACCTATGTACAATCTCTGACAAACATTGTATGAGCTGAAACAGGAAATACTATTATTTGGTATATATTTTTTTTCCTTTTTACGTGAAATCATTCCATTGGTGTGAGTCATTCAACTGCAGCAGAATGTTCAGACATAGACATCGATGTCCATCTAATCCTGCGTTGAATATATTATACAGTCAGCACAGTGATGATTCAAACAATGAGAATCACACTGCAATCCAACCAAACTATAGCTTGCTCATCTTTGGGGAGTTCAGTGAATCAGTGATGTAATTTTCTGAGTGTATAGAAGTGAAAGAAGGAAGAGAAAGTATGATCTGAAACATTAAACCATTTCCCAGTACCAGTCCCCTTGTCACTGTGGCAAATGGTGCTGATTGTTTTGCAAATAAAAAAAATTGTAAATGTATTAAAGGCTTGTGATGAGCTGCATTTGTCCTTCCCGTATGTCACCCTCTGGCATGCAAGATTCTTTAGGTGATTGAGGGATGGGTATTATGAAACCGTCACTGCTCCCTCTGCTCATCTGATAGTAAGCATGCAGCTGACCGGCCCCCAAGTCTGGCATGCTCTTGTAGTAGGCATCCTCATCTGTACTGTGTTTGGAAGGCGAGAGCTGCTCTGTTGGAAGGCCACTCTCAGATAAGGGCGAGTCTCTCAGGTTCACCACACTGGCATACAGGGAGTCCGAGTTGGGTGACTGCAGGTTTTGTTGTGTAGCTGTGGGCATGGTTCTCGCTCTCTCCTGTGTGTAATACAGGAGTGAGTGAGTCCGCTGGGGGATGAGTGGAGCATTCAGGTGGTGCTGGTGTGCATGGTGCAAGCTAAGACTCCCCACCATTAACTGGCTGCTTTCGCTATCCACAGGCACCAAGGACGTGGTTTCATCTACGGTGGCATCATCCTTGCTGCCACTTACTCCCCCTGTCACCTTTCGGTTGGATATGTAAGGTTCGGGCCGCTGCATTTTGGTGCATGTCCTCAGGTTGCTGTGAACCAGGTCTGAGATGATCATCTTCTCAAAGGCAGCATCATCTAGGCCGAGGACCCCATTGGCGTAGTCCCCATTCCGAAGTGAGTAGCTGTTGTTGAAGTTACCATTTAGCGGTAGTGTATCCATTGCACTTGTTTCCCTGGCATTGTTCATTGAGTGTCCTAGAACAACAGAACATGTGTCATTAGTCACTACTTGCCATGTAATGATAAAAAGGTAAAAAAACAAGCATTTATTGCATAAGGACAGTCAGCTTCAGAATTACTGGCAACCATGGAAAAATATATTTGTGGTTAAATAGATTAACCTCACATTATAACTTTAGTGTTTTTTTTAAGGCAAATGTATCCTATCACAATTCCTTTGTATTGTATTTACTGGTATGTCAAATCCATACTTGTGGAGCTTAGATTATTTTCTGAAAACTCCTCCTTCACTGAATTGCCTTCAATTGTTACTAGTTTAGAATCTCACCAGACTACAGAACCTGGTTCACAGTCCCAGTAACATATACTGAACTGTAGGAGCATACATGTATAATTATTTAAAGGAGTTTCAATAAGAGTCACATGATTTAATTAAAATAGCATATATTTTACTTATCATAGAGTTCTTGTTTTCTGTTTATGATTAAGGTAAATAGCAAAATGAGACTAAGCATGTCAGTATTTTTGCAGATGACTGTAGATGTATTATCTATATCCCAAATAATATAATAGCTTTAAAAAAACCTAATCAATACAAATGTTAACATATCACAAACATCACAAACACACATTTCAAAGGACATTGCTAATGTAGAGCCACAGATGGGCAAGCTACGATATTAACATAACTCATCAGTCTTCCAGATTATATCGGGGGGGAGTGAGAATGGAGTTGTATGGGGAGGTGGGAGACTATGAGAAAAAAGAAAACAAACCACACATGGGCAAAAAGAACCCCCCCCCAAAAAAAAAACCAGAGGCAGCCAAGTCTCTCACTATGAAGAAGCCAACAAGCAACGATCCAACAGCACAACAGACAGGCAAGAGGAAAGGACTAACTTTAGACAACTCACATCATGTCTGTCTGTTCAGGCTATCTGGCCTAAGAGTAGCTGATGAACAAAAGAAAATGAAACAAAACACAAATGGTTTCATTGTAAAACATGATGTAACCAGTGACAGTCACCATAAGCAAGGGCTCAGCAAATTAAATCAGATAGACAATTAAGGGCTTCTCTCCTCATTAAATGTCACCATTCCGTTTGTTTGTTTTCCAAGCAGGGCCGTTAAGTTTGCTGTTAATTGAGTGAGGATGTGAGCGTTGTTGCCTTGGGCAGGTAAAGGTTGATCCAAAGCCTATATAGCTTTGCACTCTCCTCACAGCATGTAGTGCCAGATTCACGTTTTTTTTTTCTTTCTTTTAATGCAGAGCTGGGATGGGTCAGATACAGCCATTACTGGAATCTTTTCAGACGGAGGTCTTGGAAACAAAAGAATGGAAATAAAAGGACATGGAGGGCAAAAAATGAACATTTGTAATGCCTAGCAGGGGTTTGGGATCAAGAGAAAGGGAGGGGTAAAGGGAAATTCTGGTGAAGGGAACAGAAATTGCAAACATAAATAGATCTTATCTAATGAAGTCATGAGCAAAGGAAATTCAAGAAAAAGAAAAACAATTCACTTTTATTGTTTAGACATCACACCCTAAATTAGCTACCCTATATAAATTAACTGTTAAAACATGAGTGATTTGACAGGTAACAAATATAGAGGGTTAGCTTTTACTATCAGAAGAATAAGTGATTGCAGCGTTATTCTATTAATGTATATAGAATTTGTAAATAATTTTTACATCAGCCAGACTATTTAGTGTGGATTTAAATAAATAAAAATTTAAGCGCAAGCGTTTTTATGCATATCATATTATCAATCTTTAATAAACACATATCAAACAATGTAATGAGGGGAGAAAACAGATCATTGCATCTCTGATTTAATTCCAGTAATGAACACCAGTTCAGTTGGTGTTAGCAAATACCATGCTCAAGGCTCAAGATGCTTAAGAAGAAACTTTTGCTTTATTATCTGAATGGAGTGGCATTTCATTTTTGGTCATTTTATAGTGTTTTATTCTGTTTTGTGATAGATTTTTAAATATTTGTCTGATTTTGTAGTTTGCATTCAAACATGTATTTATTAAATAATGTAATGGTTGTTCAGAACTCTTTATTTATGGCCAAACAATTATTTATCACAAATATAAAGAAACCTGCCCAGTCGTGCAATGAACTGGCACCTCATTCGTGGTACATGCTTGTACCCTACAAAATCTGAGACAGGCTCTAGAGATGGAGAAATGTTTTATGTAAGTTATAATAAAATAAGAATATTATTTAATAATTATTATAGTATGCATAATGCTTAGTTTTATTATAAGATATTTTCACTTTACATTAAACAGACTTGTATTATTCAATCAAGTCTTAATAAATATAAGTATTTCAAAATGAATATGAATTGATAAAAAAAGAAGCATTTTATTTTATTTCATTAAACAAGATAATCAGAAATGCTAATGAAAAGTCATAGAAAGTAGTTTGATTACGCAAATGAGATGCAAACCCAATTACTGTGATTGAGTAGCAAGTGATATATTCACGGGGGTGTCAAACTGGACGAGAGAGCCATACACTGACTGTTAAGTAGGGTGTATGGTCACCCGAAACACACTGATGGGGCATGGACAGGATCAGATTGTCCAGGCAATCTTTTGGGATCCTCCTCATATTCATTTTGAAATATCAACTTGTGAGCAGTTTGTGAGCAGTGTAGTACAGTATTTTTCCTGTACATTGCTTAAAGTTTCGATTTCACAGGTTTTTCAGAAAGATTACCAGGTCGGTCATACAGCTTATTCAGATCTTCACTGATTATTTTGTATAGTTGTTTATATATACAGTTATTCAGTTATGTTAATAAAAGACAGTGACCATTAAGCATTCTATGAAACAGTTAATGTTTTGTTCTTGTTAATTACTTTTAAACAACTGAACAAGGGAAATATAAATTTAATGCTCAATAATTCAGTTCAATTTATGCAAACTTATTAAAGACATTAGGGTGGCTCACAGCTCCAGTGTCCCTGGTTCAGTTCCAAACTCGGGCTCCGACAATTTTGAGTTTACACATTTGCCCTGTGTCCATGAAGGTTTACTCTGAGAACTCTCACAGTTGGTTAATTGTTGTTTTTAAAGTGCCTTCTGTGTGAGTGTGTGTGCGATGGATTGGTTGCCTGTCTAGGGTTGTCCCTGCCTAGGCACTGGCTCTCTAGAAGCCCTTATCAGGATTAAGCGGTTAAGAAATTTAAAGAATGAATGCATTAAAGACATTATTATTATAAATTATAAATAACATATTCTTAACAGTGGGGAAATTGGTGCCTTTACAGGGAATAATGCCAGGGACAATTAGTAGACACTCCTTTATAAAATAATCCTGCACAATAAGCTTTGTTAACAGTGCAAGTTATATAATAATATAATTTATTCAATTATTTAGGGTTTCCACTTCACATGCCACTCAGTCCAGAGACCATTCTACAAATGGTAATGTTGCCTGAACCCCTTGCTCAGTGAATATAGATGGTCTGAAGTAAAACCGTTGATTTTGCCCTTTTTAAGAAAATCATGCTGAAAAAAAATTACATTTGATAGGCAAAGTTAAGTTTTACTCCCATACTTGTCTCTCTGTAGTTCCCTACAGGGATGCAGCAAGAAGGAAAAAGCAGAGCATATACATAGTAAAGCTTCATATCTATGTCCAAAATGTCACAGTATTGCAATGTCATAGCCTGGGCCATTCTTGTGAATTATAGTAACATACATTTAAGTGTGTTTTAGACTGAAGACAGCAATGGACATCAATCAGTTTGAACTTGATTAAGTTTAACATTTATCATTACTTAAGAGGAAATGCAAGAAAGATATGTGTCTTGCATTTTGGAGGAAAAGATCCTTTGTAAATAAAAATAGCTCTTTTTTCCAATAACATGCAACTAAATCACTCACAAAAATGAATCTCAAGTCAATGCCAAAGCATAAACAAAACTGCATAAATATTATCTTTAAAGGAAATATGCATTTGTAGTATTACCCTCTCCAATTAAATATGTAATCAGGGTATTGTATATGTAAACATGATACTGAGCTCTAAACATTGTAATAATTACAGTACAGTTCACATTACAAATTAAACTTAAGTACTGTACATGACCTACAGTTACAATGAGAGAGTAATTCTACAATACCGAAATGTCAGAGGTCTAAGAGAAAGGTAGAGCAATAGAGAAATAGAAAGGATTGTCGCAGCAAGCGCACCTGGAGAGTTAAAAACAGGAGCTGTGGGAGAGTTACATACGACCGTTTCAGCCAGTAAGGTATTGTAGGGGTTGTTAGTGCCTTGAGGTCGTAGAAGAGGGTTTGTTAGTAGATAATTTCCCGTCATTCCTGGATCAGCAAGACAGAGGAGGAGATGTGAGTTCACAGCATGTGTACGTGGAGACGTTTAAGCTTAACATTAAAACTGTAATAGAAATTAAAAATGAGAAATCTGCCTCATGTTCAAAGTATTTTTTACTAAGAACTGAGTTCAATAATATAGGCAATGTTTTTTTTTTTACTTCGCTTAGATTTTTCGAATATATACCAAACATTCTAGTTAATATTATGTCAAATGTTTTTACTATTAGAGGAAAATGATTTAACTATTTAAATGGATCTTGACAAATTTATGTGAATAATTGTATTATATCAACTAACAGTTTTTAAGCTTCTTTCTAAAAGGTTTCTTGTCAGTCAGCACAAGGGAACAGAAGCATGGTGAGAGTAAAAAAATGTTAGCCTCTCCAGACTCATGCATGCATGACAATCTGCTTTAGCATTTTACAGCAAGCAAAAAGCAATGACTGAGTAACAAAACCTTACCACTTGGGTCAGCTAGAGTTGAACATCATCGTCTCACCATCATACATTTCTGCCTTGACTAAATAATAAATGACATCTTTCTAAGTCCTTTGAATAGAAATCACTAGGTCATTCTACATATAGACTAACTGATGTGGCTATATTTGTCAGGGGTAAAAGAGCTTATGGACTTGTAATCTTTAAATATTCTTCGGTAAATGTTTTTTTATATAACACACACTTTGATGGTATGATTATAAGAACTACAGAACACCTGCATGTCAGTGTTTCCAAAATAAAAATGATTCAATAAATGTCTATAATATAATACAACTGATATGAATGACACAACTCCTTCAACTGTATGTAAACCTGCTTTCAACTAGCATGTTTTAACTTATTATTTTTAACTACTGATTCATTTTTCTTAGCTCTCTTAATAGGTGTAATTGGTACAGGTTGTAGCTGCTAAGGAGTTTGTATGTTTGTTTTGTAAAAATTATGATATACTTTGTTAAATAAATGCCCATTTATTCTAATAGCTTTAATTTATAGTATAACATTTACTCCAATAATGAACAAATTTATAAGTTTAAAGTAATACATTTTGTTATACACCGCTCACTAAATTAGGGGATATTTAATTATGGGAGATTTCATTTTAAAATGTCCTCTAACTTTTGTGAGCAGTGTAGTTACTGTTTTCTCTTAAATCAGTACAGTACAAATCCTGGAGAAATTTGGTCTGCTTGTTTTTCTATAAATATATTTTTATTCCATATTATATTCAATTAACTCTGGCTCACCAAGGACATTATCTTATACCACTAATTATACATAATTATGGACCATATAAATTGTTTCAGAATAATATTTTTAAGCTATATATTACTTAAGAGAAACAGTTACATACTGAAAAACTTGTTTAACAAGTCAAATTAAACACACAGGTTTTCAGAAACAAAACGAGTCTTGGCACGTTGCATCAGTGGTTTCTGACTGACCTTGGTTGAGTGTTGATGTGCTGTTGATGTCCCCTGAGATAAAGGAGGATTCAGATTGCTTTCTTACAGTGTCGTTCCACATCCTCCTGATTCGACTCTGGTACATCAACACAGGACAGCAATAAACAGCTAATTCACTTTGTTGTCGTGTTTACACCAACTACCACGGCTGTGTATTCCTACCGGAGTCTGAGGGCATAACTTTAGGTTTGTCTCCTATTTATTTAAAATATTTTATTATTTCAGATACCACTTTTTTTAATATCTAATATATTTTGTTAACATAGTTTCATATTTACTAGTAACATAGTATTCATAATTTTCTTAATCTTTTAATACAACCTCGAAAGAAAAAAAAAAAAAATCTTGTAAGCAAAAAGACACATATTGGAATTTCAACAGGCAAGTGTCAAGCAGCGGAACGGAGCCAAATAATAATTAATAATAAATTAATTAATAAATTGTAGAAAATGTATAGTATTTGCTATCATGCAAAGGAACAGCACATGCCACACTGGAACTGTCCTATATTACATATAGAATACACTTTACATTATTTCCAATTGTGACTCATAAGGTTTTTATGTAAAAGCTAGAGAAAACTAGGAAACAGCTTGGTGGTTTCAGGCATAAAATAGCAAGCATACCTGAGTGCCAGAGGAGTAGCGAGCACTTGTCCTTGTCGTTGCTGTCTTTGTGGAACTGTGGGAGCTCTCAGTTGGCAAGCTGCCGCAACAGTATGTGTGGCGGAAGCATTTGCTGTACTCACGACGAACCTGCCATTCAAAAGTCATTTCACCCAAAGTTTCTGACCAAGCTTTCATGATCTGAAGTATATCCATATTTATATAAATACATATAAATTACATTATGTATAATATAAGAAATGTATATTAATCAAAGCATTTACAAAATAATGTTTATGCAGGAAAAAAAGGGTAAAGCTTACTTTTTTCTGGAGCAGGCAGTGAAAGATGAAGATGAACAGCCCCTGGAAGGTGTTGAAAATGGTAAAGAGATAGGCCAAAACAACTGAGGACTCACTGATGAAGAAAAAGCCAAAGGCCCAGGTGAGGCCTAGAAGACAGAGCAGGATAAACGCTCCTAGAACCCAGGACCTGCAAAAGACACATGCAACACCAGCTGTAAGGTTTAATCAAGTGTCATTCACAAATCACATGAATGACATCATAACTTCTATTTGCAATCAGACCTGATGCTGGGAAAAATGAGCAATGTAAGGAGCAAACTGAGATCTGGATAAATAAGGAATGAGCAGTTATGTATGTGTATCAATCTGGCACACACAAATTTGACTTGTGAAAGGTTTGCACATGCCACAATTCTAGAAGAAATGTGAAATTTTGGGCTCCGTTTAAAAAGAAGAGAGAAGAAATATTGCACTTGTGATCTGCAATCATTTCAAATAGGTCCATTTCACTTGAGGAGGCGTAGACAACACATCTTGGCTAGATAAGGAACCAAAGAGATAGAGTTAGAAAAGGATCGGGAAAAAGAAGAAAGCACAGGTGGTGTGTGAAAATTCGAGAGAGCCTTCAGACACCAGCTCAGACAGATAAGAGCACTGATGAACATGGAGCATGGGCACTTTCGAGAGGATGAGCGATCTGGAAGGTCAGAGGAAGACTGACAAGTGTGGTAAAGTGATGAAAGGGAAACTACGAGGCTGAGAAAGGAATGTCTAGCTGGAGGTCTTACTTGATAAATGGTTTATTATCTTCATAGCTAGAAAGCATGGTAAGCAGAGGAGAGAGACAAAATCAGGTCAAACAGATTACAGTTTGATTAGCATGCAGTCCAGTTAATACAGAAAAACCTCTAGAGCAGGAATTGGTCAAATAACTGGATAGAGCAAGCAGTATTGGGGGGAAAGATTATATTTGTATTATTCTGTATAAAAAATTATGAACGATTTGTTTGTTGACCAATTTGTTTAGTGTGCTTAGTTTACTCTTAAGTGAGTTGAAGCTTTATAACCATACTTGTATATGCTGTCTAGCACATACTTTTATTACCTTAACAGCAAAACAGAAACATGTAACATATTCAGTGTATACTGTATATGTGAACCCAGCTTACCCAGGTAAATCGGTATTATAGTAGCCATCACAAACGCGATAATTACTGGTTTGGGTAAGAGGATAGAGCGAGAAACAGGGAGAGATGTGGAAAATGAAAAGAGAGGAAATAAGATTCAACAGATTATCTCTCTCCACATGCAACATGCAAATTACGTTTTTAATTCCATGTATGGTTCTCAGCCCTGCAAGCTCAAATGGAACACTTCTGACAGTTTAAATCCAACAGAACACATGTACAATATGCAGCTGTGGTTTTAAATAATGTTAGCATTTACTTTTATTTACTTACATTATTTCCTGTTCTAGCAATGCACCAAACACTATTTCAAACACTATTTCCACTGGTGTAAATGTAGTGGTGTTAGATGGCCTATTATCTAACTGTCCCACATTTTATAATGCAGTAACATTTAATTGTAACATGTACTATGCTAAATGATAAAAACTGCTGCAGCAATGACTGACCATTCTGAAAACTGTAATAAATTTACCTGAAAGAATGAGGTAATAAAAACACCCAAGTATATACAACTTTTCACAATAAACAAACAATTATAATTATAATAATTCCAAACATGCCATTTAAAGGTCGTCTTTTAACCACATTCTTATTTTCAGAATGACTTGATAGGCAGAACTCACATTCTATCATCTGCTAAACAAAAGTGTTTGTGTGGCAACATGAAATACATAAGAATTTGAGATCATCGATTAATCGGGCCAATTAATGCCATTTTGAGAAAATAGACACAATGCATTAATAGCTTAAATTAATGTTCAATTAAGTTCAGCAATTGTGTCTCTCATTTATTATAAATACTTTTGCCAGGTACAAAGAAATAATTAAAATAAAACAAAAATAAATACTTTTGATATCGGCCTTATATAGCAAGCATTGTTCACCCTGTTCTTTAAATATTGACATCAGGCATTAAAGAACCCATATTGGTCAACCCCTAATAAAATTATTGTGATTTTTCTCTCTAAAACACGCCAGCCCCACACAAACATCCATTCTACCATATTAGAAAACTCCACATACATTATAGAGAAATATATAATATATATATATAAATAATTTTGTACGTGTAACAAGTGAAGCTAAAACAGCATTCAGAATGTCTGTAGTTATTTAGTGCTGTTCTGTCTGTGAAATGAGCTATGGGAGAACAGTTTTAGTGACTAAACATGGCAGATGAGGAATAAACTTGAAACAGCTTCACTTACTTTATATTTTCCAACCTGCTGGAGTCTGGTTTCAATGAAGTGGAGTGCTTCACCATTTTGTACATTGTGATGACCAGGAAGATGACATTAAGCTGTTGGAAAAGAATTGCCTTTGTTACTAAACCAAGATATGGGATATATTTTGAAGACAGAAAAGTTATTTGTTTTGTCGCATTCTTCAGCAGAGGCACCCAAACTTCATCTCAGCCCAGCGCCAATGCAAATAGCCAGTATGCTGTAGGATAAAGCCAAGAAGACTGGAGGCAAATGTTGGATCATGCAATGCTGAAAAGGGCATGAAAAATGAATCCAAATCCACCACACTGAAATATAAACACCGGAGCTGGTAAAAGTGAAACAAAAGATTGCACAAGAGTGCACAACAATGTTGAATTATACACGCTTCCACTCCATCACATAACATGCGCACAGACTGACAGACACAGACTGACACAGACTGACACAGACTGACACAGACAGACACAGACAGACACAGACTGACACAGACTGACACAGACAGACACAGACTGACACAGACTGACACAGACAGACACAGACTGACACAGACTGACACAGACTGACACAGACTGACAAATATGCACAATTCTTATAATGTTGTCGATTATGTTACTTGAAGAAATTACATCATATTAATAGTATAGTCCTTGATTGTGATATTGTGTTACTTAGATTGATCACATGCTCTTTCTATGTCCACATAGAGGAGAGAGAGAGAGAAAGAGAGAGGGAAAGAAAGAGAGAGAGAGAGGAAGAGGAGGGGTGGGGTAGAGGGAGAGAGAGGAGGGGGGAAGAGATGTCAATAAGGGAATGAAATAAAGAATGGAATTATAACAAAATGTATTTATGGATCTTCTGGCAAATTGCCGCAATGCCACTGTCCTGATGCACTGGATTGACTCCAATGTTCCCAAACACGCTTCATACACTCACAGCCTGGAGAGGTGACATGGATCTGATGAGACAGGCTAGGAGGGAGGGTGTGTGTGTGTGTGTGCGTGTGTGTGGAGTGAGGCAAACACACTCTCGACCCCCTCAGGCCAATGCTTCACCAACTCACTTTCCTTGCTCTCCTCCCTGGGGCTTCTGCTATCTTTGTGAGAGCTGTTCCTGACTGAGCTTCCCATATTCTCTCTCAGTCTCTGCCCCTAAAAACCAGCCCTGAACTCTACTGTGGAGAAAGCTTTTTACCGCACTGTTGGAGTCAAAGCATGTGCCCAATGAACTCCACATGAACCGGATGAAATATTAAAGGTGCAGATGGAGTTGTCCGGATGATGCAAACAGCTCATGACGCATCATGATCTGATGCCTTGAGACCAGTCATTACTTCCATGTTCTTCTTTTCATAGAGCTAATGCCCGTCTGTGCCCCAGAGTGGGTCAACCACTGCACTATGCGCTTCTTGAAGCTTTAGGGAGCTGCCTGTTTTATAGAGCAATGAAAGAAGAGCAAAAAAGGTAGTGTTTTTCAATGTTAAAAAGACCACCCTAGGCATTCTGTGGTTGATTCAGCAGAAATGTTCCATTTTTTTTCTCTCTTCCACTAAAATCAAGCTGCTGCAAGTGTAGCAAGCTGAATAATGATACTGCCTTTTTGAGCAATACCTCCTCCCAACACTTCTTTTCTCAATGACAAGGACAAAGCCAATTTGCTGAGGAACCCTATTTCTATTAGCACAAACGTACACGGCGCTAAAAGAAATAGGGTCGTGGGTTTAGAGGAAAACCTTGGACCCAGTGATTCACTGGGGAACTCGCAGCCATTGTGTCTCATTTCACATTGTCAATTTGGAAAATGGGCTGGGACGACTGCCTGAGAATCCTGCTGCCTGAGTCCTCAACAATAAATCATTTTTGTAAAGGGCCGCAGGTCTCATGTTGCAGGTGACTAGAACATGGATTTTGATAATCAGAGCTACTGTAAAACATATACATTAAACCATCATATGGTTTCAGGCTAAATTCTCGCACATGTCTCTGCAAACAGCCATTTAAACTCAGGCTGATATCTAATCTTGCTAGTGGAGCTGATTTCTTTGCAGCCAACTCTGCAGGGTTTTTTTCTAATGTTTTGACTTGGTGTGTCCTTTCTGCCACAGTCTAGCTTCTCCCTGGCTACTGTAAGACAAACTGCACTTTTCATTGCTGTAATCTCAGCTTTTGACAATGAACGAGGAAACCATATCGCCTGCAGAAAATTAACTTGGCCATGTCCAAACATTTTTCCACCATTATATCCTCTCTTAATTTTAATCAAGGGACAACAATTAGTGAGGTAAATATATAGATAAACAAACACACTTTAAGGACAAGCAGAAATGGAGTATACCACCTGAAAGCTACTCTTTCTCAACAGCCACATTGTTTTTTCTTTCCTCTCTCATATCCCAAATGTCTATTGCTTCAGTGCCTCAATAATGTGGTAGGCAGTAAGGCCATAACTAGTATGAAATTGCATGCTTGAATGGCAGCTGTGTCAATAAGATGCATCATATATATCCTAGACCCATATGTTTTTCAAAAACTCTCTAAAATTCAGGTAAGAGTGCTGCATAATGGTCATAAGGGACCATTATCATCTACCTAAAAGTTGCTTAAATTAACAGAAATATCCCAATCTGTCTAAATATCGGTATTTTACAAGCACGGTGAGGCCAACATTACACTTTAGCAGTCTACAGAGAAAGCTGCTCTGCATCATAGCACAATTATTGCCAACAAAAACATTATTCGGAGCTTTAACGCCAGCTTTTCAGAGTTTTTGGCGTTTTGCCTCTGTTCTACAGAGGACTTCATTGACTGGGTTTGCTGAGACTGAACTGATCTGCGCAGAAATTGAAAGGATACAATCGGCT
Source organism: Parotocinclus maculicauda (assembly GCA_034780255.1). Classification (NCBI taxonomy): domain Eukaryota; kingdom Metazoa; phylum Chordata; class Actinopteri; order Siluriformes; family Loricariidae; genus Parotocinclus; species Parotocinclus maculicauda. The sequence continues at coordinate 1,443 of JAUZSU010030784.1, read as the reverse complement.
GGATCAAGGCAGGGAAATAACAATAGGAGGACTAGCTTGTTGTTTTCACACTACAGCGCTTCTTGTCACAGCATCTGTCCTTGGCTTGGAGAAGTCAATTACTGCATAAACTATGAGGCATATCATTCTGGCCAGGTCTGGAGGCAATGCTCTCTTTTTCATTTCTTTTGTTCCCACTTGGTATGCATGCACAAGCATTTTCTGAGGCAGATGGACACGCATACCAAAGCCAAGAATGAGACTCAACATACCATAATGATGAAGGTAACAGGTCCAATGAAACTCCAAATGAAGTGGTTATCCACTCTCAGCCAGCACCTACAAGAAGGGGAAATCAGAGCTGTAAAAAAGCTTATGTTATGGGGAAAAAAACAAAACAAAAGTAAATAATGTCCTGCCTTGATAAAGGTTAGAGACAAAAATGCTGATAGACATTCCTTACTAGAGAAGCATAGCATCTTGTGTGGATCACATTACAAGGCTGTAGTCTTGGCAAGCTAGTCTATACATTACTGTTAAATGCAGCTCAAAGATGGTAATTGTCTGTAAAAGTATCTAGGTGCTCTTGTCTGTGACCTCTGGCAGGAAATATTGATTGCCTAAATTATTACTATCTTGCACTGTGCTAAATAGATACCATAGAAGACATGTATATAGACATTACCCACTGAAGAATTACAAGGAAATGACATAAAAAGCCAAATTCTTCTATACAATTGCATTTCAGTACAACAGTCATTACACTACATCAATGTCATTTAGCAGACGCCCTTATCCAGAGCAACTTACAACTGAGGGTTAAAGGCCTCAACTTAGCAGATGTGGGGGTTGAACTCTGGACCTTATGGTTCATAGTACAATGCTTTAATGACTAGGCTACCACAGTCCCACCAAAATGACTCCCAAAGTTACTGGCCCCCATATTAAAATGACTGATTAAAAAAGGATACGAAGATAACTTTTTGGTAATTTTGGCTTAATGACATAAATATAGCCTTGAACTGAAGCCACTTTGTTGTAGCACAAAAATATTTTAACAATAACTGGGGATGGGATTAACCGTACAGTCGCAACCGACTCTCGATCTCTTGATGGATCATCGATCTCCACACATTTCTGTCCTTCATCGATGTGATCCATGAAGTATTTCGGCAGCATAGTGGAGTACTTTGCCATTGCTTTATCCACCCATCCCCATTTATCCAGGCTTAAGACCGATGTGCAGCTGTTTCCAGTTGCTGGGGTGTTTTGCATATACAAGTCAATGACAATTTAGAGACACCAATTAAATTAACACGCATGTCTTTGGACTGTGGGAGTAAACCGGAGTACCCGGAGTAAACCCATGCAGACACAGAGACAGATATGCAGACTCCACACAGAAAGGACCCAAGCCGCTCCATCCTGGGATTGAACCCGGGACCTTCTTGTTGTGAGGCAAGC
>JAUZSU010030773.1:0-10423 GCA_034780255.1 Parotocinclus maculicauda | reverse complement strand
GAGTTTAAACGAGCATCACATGCTTCAAACAAAAGTATTTACCCACAATTCTGAAAAGGTGCCAACAATTTTGTCCGTCCCATTTTTGAAGTTTTGCATGAAATCATATCACATTTGTTTTTTCTGGGTTTTATTTACATGTTGTTCCAATACACAAAAAGGAAATAAAAGTTTATAACAAAACATATGTAAATGCAATAAATTTCTGGGATAAATACTTAAGTTTCTGGAAAATTTCGATTTAGAGAAAATATTTATGGTTTTATTTGGTTTATAAATTTTGTTTTATATATATATATATCAAATAGTTAATTAAATTCATATTACTTAATAATACATTTAATTAGAAAATGTTACTGTTAAAGCTAAAAGTAATTTTATTTTAAGAGCGTTCTGCTTTACAAATGGCGGCTCATATTATGAAGTTTTAATAAAAATAAGTTTACATATGTATTTGCTTACTGTAAAAAGTTGCACCACCAGACATTTTTCACATTTAGTTTAATCAAAGCCCTGTACATTACTGTTACACTATACAAGAAACGGGATGCATTATTTATGTAGATAGTATTAAACTTTTTTCTTTTTTCTGCCTCTCGATTGAACCTTAGACTTGATATGCAGATTTTGGGGAAGGTGACAGAATCAGATCAGCTTTGCTCTTTGTATCAGCAGCCTGTAACTGAACCCACGTTATCAGACTAGACAAATGATGACCAAACAGCTGTGCATAGGGAGCCTGTCTTCATTTTTGTGTCCAGTGTCAGTGACTGTCGCTACTGTAAATACATTTAAAAAATCATTTAGCAACGTATGAATAAAAGAAACGATCTATATTGAATATTTATTGAATATTTATGTATGAATTAATTTTGTATACGCCATCGTTTGCATAAGACATGCTAGTAATGTGTTCACACCAGCAAAAAAAGATACTTGAAGGCTATGAGTACATTCGTTTGACCATAAATGTAGACCAGTACATAAGTGGGCCACTATACTGGTTCAGAAACGCTTTGCCATGTTGGGTTTTTTAAAGGCTGTTATGTTGTTTTATTAAAACAGTTATACCATAACTGTACAGAGAGATGTCCATTCATAATAAAGCGAATGACATTGTCTTGTGTGTTTTGACATTTTTATGGAAAGAATTTCTATCCGAACGTCAAACATCTTCGCGCACGTTTCACAGAACGTAATAAAACAGCGCATACCTGTACTGGATATGACTTCTACACCTTTTTTTGACTCATTTGGCAACCCGTCATACTTAAAACAGCGTCCTACACGACTGCGTTTGCAAAACGTTTACTAAAATCAAGTGATACAGTAAAGACGTAATAAATACTGCACCGATTTTGTAACCTTTATCAGGTTTTACCACTAGGGGGCACAAACACATCAACTATAAAGTGCGTTCTAAATAACAAGCGATCCACATGTATGATGCACCAAAGTTTCATTTGTCTTGTTCGCTTTAAGTGTTACTGTTACTAATAAATGAAGGCAGACATTTTTTACTGTTACTTTAATATTTGACTAAAATGCCTTAACATTGTGCTTACAGAATGAATAATGACGTTTCATTAACAGGCATCTTAACGAGTTTTCTGAATGAGAAATCGTCCAGGGAAAGGATAAGGGGCAGGAATTAAGACTCTGCAGCTCAACAGTGGCTCAAGTGTGTTTTGCAGAACTGGCTTGGTTGTTCTTTAGCTCCAGTAATTTGTTTCTTCATGCAGTATGAACTCTTTTTCATTTTTTTCCCCCCAGGATCTGAAGTGGTTCTGGTAAGGAGAAATCAGCTGTGATTCCTTCGAGCTGCTGTGCAGAAGATTATCAGTTAGCAGAAAAGTTTAGCTTCAGGGGTTTAATATGGACTAGTAATATTTCCATAGTCATATAGCTCCTGTAAAATGTAAACTAAATATAAATGGATACCATGGAAAGGGCGGGGGGGGGATCATCCAGATGAACCAGAAACTCAAACGGTGAATGAGAACCAGTTTCTAGAGTTCTAGGTCACAGAGAATATACAGGTAGCGAGAGTACAATTCACAATAGGACAGGTACATAAAACGTACTGTTGTATTATATTGTGTTACTGTAGGTAACAGTGCCCTCTAGGGGGTCAGCTCCGCAATTACAATAAGTACTCTGTCACTTTTACATTTTACATTTACGGCATTTAGCAGACGCCCTTATCCAGAGCGACTTACAGTCTTACAGTTTTTTAAGCAATTGTGGGTGAAGGGCCTTGCTTAAGGACCCAACTGTGGCAGCTTTGGCGGAGGTGGGATTTGAACCCAGGACCTTCAGGTCCAGAGTCCAGAACCTTAACCACTAGGCTACCGCAGTCCCAGAAGATCACACTTAACACTTTACATCACACGTTACATAGACAGATTTCTTATTCTAATTAGTCATTGACAATTGATAAGACCTTGGTCGTTAAAGCAAACAGACCTTGATCAGATGGTCGGTAAATGGCGATTACCTGTATACTATCTATTGATTATATTCAGAAACGCAGTTAGGGTTGTAAACCACTGGACTACATTGCTGATCTAGATGTATGCTGAGCATCAAGTGGTAATCCTTTGAGCTCCATCAATATGGTGCAAGAGGACTATATTCAGTCAAGTCTGCATAAAATATGGATAACCATTAAAGCATAAACCTCTCTGAGACTTCTCAGATATGCACATGCAGTAAGTAATCCCAATCTGTAGCCATTAGAGAGAGGGAGAGAGAGAGGGAGAGAGAGAGAGAGAGAGGGAGAGAGGGAGCTTTTAAAGGATTTGGAGTTCTGTGTTCTGTGTTTTCCCATGTTTCCACCACAGAGCCTCAAAATCCTCAGTCATCCTACTGCAAGAGAATTTACTTTGAACTTTCGTACCAGTTACCTTTATGACTGCTGTATGGATATTTTGGGATACAACATCTCAACAGCCATCGTTTTTCCTTGAAGCTTGTTCTTTTGAAAAAAAAAAAAAACAACACATTCGTGGATGGAGAAGAGTAGTTGTGAAGTTGTGAAAGGAGCAGCATGGCATTCTTAGGTAAGCATTTAACTGTCTAATTCTCACCTGAGCTGAGAGTCGAGGTTTGTTTGTGTGTAAAATGAATCAATAAATAAATGAAGTTTATTTCCTGAGTTCTAAGTCTGAGTAGAGCTTAAACTGTGTGCATGCCTAAAGAGCAAGAAGAGAATCGCCTTCATGTGATGCTTTCACTGAGCATGATAAAGGTGAGCACATTTTGCATTATTTTAATGTGGGTATTATTTCGGTTTTGTACATATGGTGTACTCTCTCTCAAAATACGCTCCTCTCGTGCTTTGTGCGTAGACTTGAGATTCTTAGGGAGTAAATCTGCCTTTTTCTCTTTGGACCTTACAATCGTTATAGAAAATGCAAAACCTGTGCAGTCTCTGAAACATCTAAGAATAAATAAGACTTAAGATTTAAGTGAATAATCGTCAATAATCCTCAAGTTAAGTCAAATGTATTTTTCCAGTATGTTTTATTATATTATATTATATAGCACTTTTTATTGTATTCTTTTATTTTAGCAGAGCGTTGTCTTAAAGCAGCTTTGCAAATAACTGAGCAAGCCTATGGCGACAGTGGCATGGAAAAAATCCTTAAATGTTTTAAGGAATACATACATGCATATATATTTCATAGTGTCAATAGAATTAAATTCCTTCTAAACTGAATCTAAACTGAATTACTATTGGTTTATATATAATATAACACACTGTTCACAAAAATTAGGGGATATTTCAAAATAAATATGAAGAGAATCCCACAAAAACTGCTGGACAATCTGATCCTGTCCATGCCCCATCACTGTCAGTATGTTTTATCACTCTTGGGTGGTCATACACCCTACTGAACAGTCAATGTGGGGGCACTCTTGTCCAGTTTGACATGCCTCTGTTGAATTCACCCCCATAAATAAATCACTTGCTACTCAATCACCATAATTGAGTTTGTATCTCATTTGCACAATCGAACAACTGACTTTTTATCTGCTTTTCTGTTGCTCTTGTTTAATGAAAGCAAATCAGATGCTTCTTTTTTTTAATCATGCCACATTCACTGTGAAATATCCCCAAATTTTTGGGAGCAGTGTACAATAAGTATTTTTTTATTTCAGTAGGGTGCCTTTTTTTGACTTTCAAAGCATAAAGGGGGTGTAGTCACTAAAAAGGTAGGCGTTTGGGGATGTTCAAATAATAAGCTGTAGCAGCATGAACTTTAAGACATAATTGTTTAGTCTGTTAACCCTCTGTTTTCATTTGATGCCCAATCTTTGATGAGACTGAATGAAGAGGTGGATCTTTAGTCACTATTTGAGACTCCATTCAAAGAGCCAGGGGAGGTTCATTCTAACACCTTAATTCTGTTTTATTGTTGTTGTCCTGATATTATTTATGTTATTGCCTCCATTACAGAATCCTCACCAGAAATTCTTGCGCTGTAGCAGAGGAGCAAGCCACCCTCTCTGGCATTGCCATGAGTAAACCAACGCATACACCATGTCAGCACTCTGGAACCAGCAATTTAGTGCCTCTGTACTTTCTGTGGACCCTGCTGCTAGGGCTTACCGTCCAGTCATGGGCTTCCCCCAACACTCAGCCACACTCCATAAAGATAGAGGGTGACATCACCCTTGGAGGACTCTTCCCAGTGCACGCGAGGGGGCCGGCGGGTACGCCGTGTGGAGAAATTAAGAAGGAGAAGGGAATCCAGCGCATGGAGGCCATGCTGTACGCACTAGATCAGATCAACAGTGACCCAGACCTGCTGCCCAATATCACGCTGGGGGCTCGGATATTGGACACCTGCTCCAGGGACACCTACGCCCTGGAACAGTCGCTCACTTTTGTCCAGGCTCTCATCCAGAAGGATGACCTGGAGGTCCGATGCTCTAACGGAGAGCCGCCAATCATACCCAAGCCCGAGCGTGTGATTGGGGTCATCGGCGCCTCGGCCAGCTCCGTGTCCATCATGGTGGCGAACATCTTACGGCTCTTTGCAGTGAGTGTGTTTGGATGATTCATTATTGGGGTTGTAAATCATAAATCATAAATAACAGATGCAATCTGGTCATTTACAATCTTATGCAAGAACAGTGTATGGGTTAAGTGGCAGCTTTGGCAGAGCCTGGATTTGCACCCTCTTAACAGTCCTGCACATTAACCACTGTCCATCTTGTAACCTATTCTGTTCATAAATATTGCTCTCTTGATAGCTTAAGGTCAACGGTGCTCTAAATGCCCAGAAAATGACTGGATTAACTGATCATCTGCTCTGGGCAACTGAATAACCCTATTTCTTAGAAGACGCTTTACAATGCACAACATCCACTTTCTCATTTTCAGTTTGGCAAAAGCTCCGCCCCGTCCTCTCCAGAAAGGGGGAACATGGAGTGTTCAGATAATAACTAGAGAGCTGTGGAGGTCATGCTGCCCAGAAGCTCCTTTTAGCGGCGAGAACTCCCAGTGTCTGCAAAAACCAGTGCCAACAACTGTGCAAGACCAACTGCTCCGCTGCATTAGTCCTTTAGCTTTTACCTACCAAGGGGTCACAGTAATGAGAGATAAGAGTTTACACGCTGAGGTTTCTATGCTTAGCATATGAGCCATTTCCATCCCCTGCCATTACATAGATGATTAATATAATGAACTACAACATTTTATTATTGACCAAAGGGTCCTACACGGTGATGTAGTTGCAAATTGAAGGACACCCAGAGATGCATGGGCTTCAGTGATTGTCTGTTATCTCTGGGTTGGAGATTTTACACACAGGCTACACTTTTAATTAGAAGGAGTGTGAATTTACTGAACAAACTGTGTGCTTTTATTGCTGATATATTGATTGGTACTTGACATCGACGTCTGTCTGTCTGTCTAGGCTAAATATTAGGACAATGTACAAATATAGGTGTATCACAAATAATGTAATACTCTTAATCTGATTTCTACAGCATGACACACTTGTCTTTTGATGTCTGTCTCTGCTGCTACACTTTTTGACTAAACCCCTATAATCCTTCCACATAATCTGTCAAATGGTTCTTTCCTTATCCCGTATCTCTTACCTATCTACCTCATGGCCCCGTTGTCCCATAGCCAAAGACCCTGACATTAAACTGCTGCCTAAGCATTAGCTGATGGAATTCAGCATTCACTATCATTAAGAAACGAGCACAGTAACATAATCTCATCCAGAACAGGAGCTCTCTGCATTTCACTGCGATTTTGGCACCTACTTTCAGTCCATGCAACAGGGTTCTGTTTGAAAAGATTCGGTTCAGTCATTCACACTATAGGCTATATCCCAAATTGCTTTTTGAAGCAGAATAATACAATACTTGTGCCTAGTGTAATATTGACCGTTGTAACACTGAATATTCATGATGGCACTTTCTCGAAATGTTCCGCTGTTGAAGGTGTTTGAAATGAGAAATATGTAAGCGTGTGGAGAAAAGCAAAAAAAGCTTGTTCAGATCCTGGCACTTCTATAAACCTAAAGGAGTGAAAGCTTCAAGACATTAAATGCTATTGGAGGTCGAGTTCACTAACGGGCATTGTTTTCATATTTTGGACCAGAAGGCAGTGGAATGGGGATAACAGTCATTATCTTCTTTAGAAACTCTTCTAAACGCTACGCAACGTTTAATGTCAATCGATCAATGTTTGTTCACATTAACGCTCAATGTCTTACGAAGTACAATAGGAAATAAAAATCTTTCCTATTTATATCTAATTCTTGTCCGAACGACAGAAAACTAGTATAATCAAACCCTTGCAACACCTGCCCTTCCCCTTACATTTACCCCCATTACCTGACACACTGGGTCTATAATGGCTTTATTATTGTGTTTTGTTGTCTGTGTTTTTTTTCAGATCCCACAGATTAGTTACGCCTCCACAGCTCCCGAGCTCAGCGACAACACCCGGTATGACTACTTTTCGCGCGTCGTCCCTCCGGACTCATTCCAGGCCCAAGCCATGGTAGACATCGTCAAGGCCATGGGCTGGAACTACGTCTCCACACTGGCATCAGAGGGCAACTACGGGGAGAGTGGAGTAGACGCTTTCCTCCAGATATCTAGAGAAGCAGGTATTCGCTTTAGTGCTTGATCTAAGAGAAATCTGTGACCACGGACTGTTATCAGAGCACCTTCACTCTGCTGTTTGTGTTTGCTCAGGTGGCCTGTGCATAGCGCAATCTATTAGGATACCCAGGGAACCACGACCAGGTGAGTTTGATAAGATCATCAAGCGGCTCATGGAGACCTCCCATGCCAGAGGAGTCATCATCTTTGCCAATGAAGATGACATCAAGTAAGTTCCATACTTAAAGCCATTTACAATCTTGTATTGCTCCCTTCTCTACCCGCAAAACTAAAGTATCCTGGTAACACAGAAAAACAGATATATCTTCTTGATGCTCACACTATGCACTGATGCAGACTAAATACTTGCAGCTGTAGCCTAGAGAAGCTATTGTTTTATTTTTATTTTTTTTAATTTGTTTTCATGCTTTAATACTACATACTGATTTCGTGTATTTTCTGGTTGTATTCTAATAAATATTAATACAATAATATCTAATAAAAATATTTACATATGGTCACTATATCATTTCTAAAACAATGATAAATCGAATCTTATGGTGGCCTAAGACTTTTGCACACTACCGTATATTAGCAGACTACCACCCCCAGAGGTGGGATTTGAACCCTGGACCTTCTGTTCCAGAGTCCAGTACTTTAACTGCTAGGCTAGCACAGTCCACGAAAGCAAAACTATGACAAATGTAAATAATGTAAACATTCCAGTTTATGTGTAGCTTTGTAAAGCTGTAATATTTCTGTTTCAGACGGGTCCTCGAAGCGGCAAAGAGAGCCAATCTAACAGGGCACTTTTTGTTCGTGGGTTCTGATAGCTGGGGGTCCAAGATCGCCCCCATTCTGAACCAGGAAGAGGTGGCGGAGGGGGCAGTTACCATTCTGCCAAAAAGAGCATCTATAGACGGTATGACGTCACCAATTTCTCAAAACAGGACCTGGTTGGTATTAAACGTTGTGATTTTTTGAATCGGACATTAATTGAATTTGCTGGTATAACACTGACATGGTGTCAATTTGTTGGGCCAATTTTTTCTGTTTATGCTCCTGCAAATATCTAACTAGAATAATATATAGGTATATATAGAATAATAAAAGGTAATTTAAGTCCACGACTCCCAACCTGGGGTCCGGGTCCCTGTTAGCGGAGAGCGGCGTACCAAACATCCGCTTTGCCTACTCTGAGGTGCTCTGAGTTTGTCAAAATCCAGTTGTATAAAGCAGGAGTTCGATTTAGACCTAAATAAACAAATTAAATACACTTCAGTGACTCAACTGACATGCCATCGTGCACAGAACAACATATCTGTCAAACCTAATTCGGTGATGCCCTCTCTCCTGCTTTTTTAGGTTTTGACCAGTACTTCACATCCCGTTCTCTGGAGAACAACAGAAGAAACATCTGGTTTGCAGAATTCTGGGAGGACGACTTCAAATGCAAACTGACACGGCCAGGCGTTAAACTACCCAGCGGACAGAGGAAATGCACAGGTTTAAGCTCACCGTTTTCCTCGTCCAGCAAGCTGTATATTATATACAATATATTTTAAGCCATGAGTAGTTACTTGTATTTCAAATATTCCTAGTCAAACTGCCCAGCTCAGAGTGTTGTTTGCCCTCACGAGCAGGAGAGGAACGAATCAGCAAGGACTCCTCGTACGAACAGGAGGGCAAGGTGCAGTTTGTGATCGACGCCGTGTATGCCATGGCTCATGCCCTGCACATCATGCATATGGACCTGTGCCCAGGGGCCATGGGCATCTGTGAGAGGATGGACCCAGTCGAGGGAGGCATGCTGCTCAAATACATCCGTGCTGTCAATTTTAACGGTGAGTTGTTGCTGAGGCTCCAGCGAGGCCTGTATAGAAATGAACCACGAGATCCAGGGTTTCTGTAGACTCATGGTTTTTAACCTAGAATTTAAATTAGGACAAACTAACCAAGATTGCCTAAGAAACGTTCACTGAAAAAGAGTAGGCACTTATTACATATAATGAATCACTGTTATTCTTTAATAAGGGCATGTGTACAGGTCTGCTTTGTTGGGATGTTAAAACAAAGAAGGTCAGCTTATGTTTAAATTTTTACCTAAATGTGTAAACTGTGAAAGGAAACATTAAAAAATAAGAACAAAGCTACCCAAAGGAAAATATTTGTTCATTTTCTTGTCCGCTTATCCTAGTCAGGGTTGTGGGAGAGTCGGTGACAAACCAGAAACACAATGCACATGGGCTTTGCAGGGCATACTCACACACTCACACACTAAGGGCACTTTAGAAACAGGCATGTCTTTGGAATGTGGGAGGAAACTGAAGTACCTGTAGAAAACCCACACAGACATGTGGAGGACAAGCAGAATCCCCACAGGCGGAACCCAGGGTCAGGCTCAAACCGGGGATCTTGGAGCTGTGAGGCAAAAAGGAAAGGAATCTTTAAAGCCATCATATACTGTTTTTTGCTCTAACAGCACTGGGTAACTTTTAGGGAGAGTTAGTGCAAATTCTTATTTGGAACACATCCCAAAACTTTACAACAGCTACTTCAACACTAAGGAAGACATTGGCGTTAGCATGGCTACCATGAACTTTCCTCTACAGTCACCTGACCTCAATTGAGCATTTACAGGGGCACTTGAAGACAGAGAAAGCTAAGTATTCATTACTATCACAAGTTGCTTTTTGGATTATTGGGAAATCATGCTGGATATGATGGACAGACTTTTTGCAAACTTGTCGAGTTCAAGAGCACGCTGTCGGCACAGCATAGAGTACTGTGCAAAAGTGTTAGGCCACCATTAGATTAGATATACCACTGTGTAATATACCACTGGTATAAAGACTGTACACCATTATCTTCTTCTCTCTATTAGAATAATATCTGAAAATATCGGAAAGTTGTAATGTATTCAAAATGTGAAATAATTCTGCTTCGATGGGATGCCAAGGTGACTCTGAAAAAGCTTGAGCAGGAATGCTTTTCAGAAAGGGGTAGCAGCCAAGAAACCACTTTTTAGAATGAGAACAGGTTGAAAAAACTAAGACAGGTTAAAGCTCACAAAGACTGGAATGAAGATCAGTGGAAAAGAGGATTATAGAGTGACAGATCCAAGATTGAAATGTTTGGGTCCAGCCATCAACAATATGTTCTATATGGTTATGATGTCATTGCTAAAACATTTTGTTACGTTACAGCCTTAATCCAAATTGTATCAAATTAATCTCTTTCCTCAAAATTCTACACAAAATACCCCATTATGACCATGTGAAAAAAGTTT